>JAUPMG010276034.1:0-18865 GCA_031762675.1 Pachysandra terminalis | reverse complement strand
GGTGATAAGATCTTCAGGCTGTTATTTTTATAGGCATCTCCTTTCAAGGACTTCAAGGAGACAAATTGTTTATCTTTTTTGTTTGATATGAATGTTACAATTCTTGTTCTAATCTTTGTATAGCTTGTTTTTTTCATTTTTTTTTTCGATCAGTAAGCTTTGTATAGCTTGCTGTTAGCCATTACTACTATCTCTTGCAATATAAGCAAAACTCACCAAAGTTTAAAGTATTGGTTTCTGATTGGGAATTGGCTTCCTGGCCCCCTCCGAAACATATACAAGTTGGTACATATCGGGTGATACCTATTAGCCACTGGGCGATACCATTAGAAGAAAGAGGCTATTTGTAAAGGTATCGTCTGATGTCTTTACCAATACGTTTGTATTTGCCACACTCAAAACTGATATGACTTTGCAGAGTCATATCGGTTTCAGCTAATACTTGAAACCTTGAAACTTACAGAAGCGTTATGCAACTAGGAGATCTGGCCGCACAACTTGATCAAAATTTAAAGACCGAAAATTTACAAAAGTAAAAAATAAAAATAACGAAAAGTCGGAAAGGTCATAAAAAATCTCCAAAGTTGTAGAAGAATTGTATAAGTTTAGAAAGAAATTTGTATATAGTTTTATACAAGCTGGAAATCCCAGAGGCATACACCTATGCACCTCCTTCCACAAAAAGGGCTGGGTTATGTACAAAATATATAATTTGTCAACTTAGTTACTAACTGCTATATCAACCTTAGACAGTAACAAATACATGCATTAATAATTAGTTGCAGGCATCCACATCCCAAGAGAATAAGTTGGAGAAGGCAGTGGTTACTCAAGGAAAGAAGCTAGTGTGTACTCAGGCAGAGAAACTGATGTGTATTCCTGTGAACCCAAAGTATACTTGGCATACGATGGAACATATTTGGTGAAGAACCCAGGGTTTATTTTGATGAAGGCATTGGTAATGAAGCTAGAGTGTAAAGTAATCAGGAGAAACCGCAGCTTGTTTTGTCGGTGTGGGTGAAAGTTGACCTAGTGTAGATAATAATAACATGGTTGTGTTACTGGATCGTATTCAGGGGAAGCGAGAATTTATGGGGCCCGTGACTGTGAAACTGGAGTTGATGTGTGTTCACGTGAAGATGATATATAAACTAAATTTAATGAAGTCACTGAAGGTGAAGATTTTGGTGAAATCAGAGCTATTCACCATAAGGCCGAAGAGTAGTTAGTAGAAGAACCATGCGCCATGCTAGACATGGTTACTATTAAAAATCTAAATGCAAAATAAATAGACACGGAGAGTGGAAAATAGAATAAAAAAGAGAGTATAGGAGATAGTATAAGAGAAGCAATAAGGAGGATGTGTTTGTGGAGTTGACGATTATCGGGAGGGATTGCAGAGTGGAACAGACGATTGTCGGAGCTGGCGATTGCCGAAGCTGAATGTACGTCATAGAGAGACGATTTTTTTCAAGTGGAGAGGAAATTTTTTGAGCTGAATCTATGATCAAACCCCAAATCAATCTTTCCAGTAGTTTTTTTCGGAAATGACTAATGGTTTGAGCTTAGAGATAATGGCTCAAAGGGAGATGGTAGCTCAAATGGAGGTCAATAACAAGATAATTGGGACATTAAGGTGAGGAAGTAGTCACTGTTTCCTGGAGGTAGGCTGCAACGGAAGAGGAAGTTTTTTCTCTGTTAGTTAGAATTGGGGGTAGTTGAAGGAATATCGTCATCTTCCCGGAGCAGAATTAAGGGATGGGATGGAGAAAGCTGTATGATGCCTTGCATTGGACCTGGGCATTCGTGATGTGTTGACCTCAGCATCTGTAACTGGTGGTTCATTTAATACAATGATGCCTCCCAAATATTTGAGTTAGATAATACAGCTGGAGAAGAGGTATATGGGAGGTTATGACATCTTTGAATGGCCGGAAGTGAGGAGGAGGGGGTTCAAGAGGGTGAAGGGGTGAATCGATGGCTTCGATGCATCAATGACGGGGTAATCATAAGTTCCTGAAATCTTGTTTGATAGGTGAGTTAGAAGGCGAGATCCCGGAGCATCGAGAAATCTTATTTTGGGTCAAAAGGTACATGGGGAGTGTCCTGAGGGTTACAAGTAAAACCATTTGCGAAAAACTGACATCTATTCTTCATACCCACAGAGGAAATGACCATAAGAATAGCTCGCCGACAGATCTGCTTCTTTGGGGCTATGAAGGTGATTATTAAAAGATGGTTGGAGGAGGTGGGTTGTCAAAAGCCTGGAAAGGAGATTCAAGAAGTTTGGGTTGGATTATAGGTATCCCGTTGAACCTATATGGGGCTCCTTCAAAGCCTTGGGTGATTTTTGTGGAGGTTTGGTTTGTGTGGACTAGGACACTTCAAATGAGATGGATTTCGAAGGGACACGCCTCTTTGTGAGAAAACCAGCATCTGCGGTTTGGCCAAGTTTCATTTGGGTGCAAACTGAGAAGTCCTGGTATGCATGCTCGATCTGGTGGGAGAACCAGCCTATGCAAGTGGAGAGGGTCACGGAGGGGGGTGAGTCTTTTGGAGACATGTTTGGGGTAGCAGAAATTGGGGGAAGAAGAACCCAACTTAGGGTGAACCAGTCATGGATCAAAATATCGTATCGTATCGCTTGATACGGGGGATACGTATCATATGTATTGCGTATCGAGGGTCTCGATACGATACTCATGTGCACGATACGATATGATACAAAAATGCATCGTATCGGTCGATACGTGTGCTGTATCGACCGTATTGACCGATACGGCTCGATAAATACGTGTGCTGTCTCAATACAATCCTCCGGTTTTCTTTCGGCCTCCGATGATCCTCTAGTTGCCTTCCGGCACCGATTACTGTTCCGGTCGTCGTCTCCGGCGGCCTTTTGTAAGAAATTACTATTTGTATTTTACTGTTCATGTAGAATAGTAAATTACTGTTTGTATTTGTATTTACTGTTGGAATTGTACTGTAGAATAGTAAATTCATGTTAATAAACCAAATAACATTTCTGAAATGTTATTTGGTCTATTGGTCTTCGTCTCCGGCCTCCGGTAATTTACTATTCATGTAGAATAGTAATTTACTGTTTGTATTTGTATTTACTGTTGGTATTGTACTGTAGCTTTGTATTTACTGTTTGTATTTGTATTTACTGTTGGTATTGTACACTACTATTACAAAGCTACAGTACAATACCAACAATAAATGCAAATACAAACAGTAATTTACTATTCTACATGAACCGTAAAATACAAATAGTAAAAACTTACAAAAGGTTGCCAGAGACGACAACTGGAACAGTAACCGGTGCCGGAAGGCAACTGGAGGGTCACCGGAGTATTACCGGAGAGGGTGATCGGAGGTTGGTTGGAGAAAGGTCAGAAGTTAGTCGGAGATGGAGAAGGTGGTCGGAGGGGGAAGGGATAGGTTTCAGCGCTTAGGAGAGAAAAGTTCTAAGTATTTTCAAATGAGGTTCTGGGGTCTTTATATAGACCTTGGACTTCAAAAAGAAATTTGAAATCCGCAACAGTAATTGCCAGGTGTCAAAGATGACGCAAAGGCAGACGTTAATGGTGACGTAGGTGCTGACGTTGTAGGAGATGATGCAAGCGATGACGAAGGGGCAGACGTGTGCTGAGTAGTGCAGTCGAGTGGGCCGTAGAAGAGTTGTCGTGGCCTTGATGTGTCAGAGATAGCTGACTTAGCTGGTGGCGTGCCAGAGATTGCTGACTGGACAAAAATGGCTGTCGTGGCAGGAAATGGTGCTGACGTGACATACAATGCTGATATGGCAAAATGATTTGTCGGCTGGAATTTTGAAAATTGCTTATATGGAAAAATGATTTGTCGGCCGGAATTTTGAAAATTGCTTGATGATTTGTGTTGTTGTAATTGCAGATACTCTGGCCCACTCCAAAATTGCAGATGAGGCAAAAAGGAGCAAACTAGGCTGGAGGACGCATGATAGTGTTCCAAAAGTCGCCAAGGGCATGCGGAGAGGCATCAGTGTCAAGGTTGATGAGATCGTCATTTTCATCATCATAGGGGTTTTGGAAAAAATCACCACCCAAAGAGGAGAATCTATTTTCCCCTTGTGAAGAGGTCACAAACATATTATCCTGTTGAGATTGAGAAGGTGTTGAAAAGGAAGGCAGAAATTTGTCTTTAAAAAGATCCATGCATTTAAGCATTAATTCATTCTCCGTAATTTGGGGAAATTCTGTCCGTACTTTGGACTTGATGACCTCAAAAGGGTTGAGAGCAGCAATTTGCTCATTAGAGGGAGGAGTAGACGAGGAATCTGACTCTCATAAGTAGAATTGGTTTGTTGAATATTTTCAACAGTTTTTTTAATTGGAAAACTAGCCCACCAGCGGTAAGCAAAGGCACGCTCCAATATTGGGAGACGCAACACATTGATGGTGCAGTGGATATCCCACTTCCAAATCCATGGAATACTGAATTCAGTAAAAAATACTAGAAATGGAAGACCAACTGGAGCTTTGCTTTTACCCCTTAATTGAGGATGAAGCTGTGTAAATTTTGTAAACAGTTCAACAGGAATTGTAGGAGGCAGAATATCTATCTCAGGACCCATTCGTTGCCACCATTGGAAAAACCAAGATGGATAAACAGCCTTAATTGACCGAGTACATAGCTTAATAAACCATGTATGTTTATGGGTTGGATTGCTGAGATATAATCCCAGTAATTATATAAAGTATTTGAAGCCTGAAGCTTCCTGGTAGTGTTGGGATTTAATCCCCACTCGGAATGAGAAATTATTTTCCGAATAATGGCTTTTTTAATAAGCAAAAGGGCTAATGGCCTGATTGGGCTTAGCCAAGGTGTGGGTAATTTCCACACTGCCAGTCTCTCTCAAGATGGCTTCATAATCGCGTCTGGTTTTACCAGCTGGACCAACATAATTTTGGTCAAATAAATATTGAGCCATTAGCTCCCAAGGTTCATTAAACCACTGTTCGTCTCCTTCATTGAGACATATGATTGGTTGAGAAACTCTTTTATTAGAGATGAACTCAGGAGCAGGAGTATTAAGAACTTCCTTTGTTGATTTATCAGGTTTATTTGTAGGAAGTAAATCTCTATTGAGATAAAGGGGAGGGTATTGCTCTCCTGATTGAGAATGATATGATTGCTTTTTAGCTTTACCATGAGAGGAATTTCCTCCGCGTGAAGGAAGTTGCCTGCTGCTACTCGTGAAGTAGAACCCTACAAAAACTCACGAGTAAGAAAGTCAGGAAGGGAATTAGATTCTCCATTGACGTATTCAATATCAAATTCAAAATTAGAAAGTTGGGCTTGCCAACCAGCAAAAATCTGTTTTGAAACAATATTTTTGATATCTTTTGCAAAATATATTTTGCAGAACTACAATCAATTCATAAAAGAAATTTCTGATTTAATAAATCATCTTGAAATTTAGAAATACATTTCACAATTGAAAGAACTTCCTTTTTAACAGTGGAGTAATTAACTTGGGCAGATTCCCAAGTTCCACTAGTGAAACGGATCAATTCTTCTTTTTTAGAAGAAGGGTTTAATTGTTTTAAAATACCTCCATATCCAAGATTAGAAGCATTAGTCTCAACTAATTTCAACCAATTAATATTAGCTAAAGATAGGCAAGGTAATTGCTTGGCCTTTAGTTTAATTAATTTAACTGCACGAGTGTGTGCTTCAGACTAAGGAAGAGGATTCCTCTTGAGTCTGAAATAAAGAATTGCTGTGTCTGCAGCAAAATTGTTATAGTAATCTGATATATAATTTAAACTACCTAAAAACCTTTGTAATTGGGTTTTGTCTTTAATTTCTTCTGGAAATTTAGATGCAAATTCAATTGCTCTATTAATAGGGATGATCTTCCCTTCATAGATTTTATGACCAAGAAATCTTACATTGGTTTGAAAAAGTTTCATCTTAGGAGCAGATAAAACTAAACCATTTCTTTAGATCACATCTTTCAAAATTTTTTAGATGTTTAAAATGCTGGTTAAGAGCATTAGAGAAAGTGAGTATATCATCAATATAGACGATACAAAATTGTGAATAAGGCATGAAAATTTCATTCATTATATTTTGAAATTTAGAAGGTGCAAATTTAAGTCCAAAGGGCATTACATTCCATTGATAATGTAGCGAGGGAACAGTGAAGGCAGTTTTGTATCTGTCTTCAGCGGCAATTTGGATTTGCCAATATCTAGATTTGAGGTCAAATTTGGAAAATATTACTGCACATTGTAGTCTATCTAATAAATCATTTTTATTGGGAATTGGATATCTAATCCATTCAATTACATTATCTAAAGGCATGTAATTAATTACAAGTCTTGGAGTACTTCTTTCCTTTTTAGCAGCTTTATTAACATAAAAAGCTGTGCAACTCCATGGAGAATGACTTTTAGAAATGAGTTTCTTATCCAAAAGATTTTGGATTTCATATTTACAAAGCTCTTAATAGTCAGCCTTCATTTGGTTTGGCCGAGCTTTGCTGGGAACTTGTTTCTCATTGAATGCCTTAATGTAAAGAAGAGAAACAATATGCTTTTTCCGATCCCAGAAAGCATTGGGGATATCACTGCAAACTTTAGTGAGAAATTGAGTCTTAATGGTCTCAATATGAGATAACATCTCAGGTTTCAAGAGTTAGTCCTGAATAGTTAAGGATGAAATTTGCCTTTGAAGAAAAAAATTTGTTTTTCTTTAGAGAAAATTTTATCTTTAAGAGTATTAATATATTTATTAATTGGTAAAGTTAGGAATTCAAAAATGATCTCTTTACCATTTAGAGTTGTATAGATTCCATTAGAATCTATTTGAGTAATTGGTGAGAGCCAAAATGGGAGTTCCAAGAATTACCTGTTGAGACATATTCTTGATTAGTAAGAATGTAGATGGTAAACAAATACCGTCTTTACAGATATAAACTCTATTAAGTTTATACTTTATCTGCAGTTTTCCCCCACTAACATTAGTGAGACCTTGAGTAGTTTTCTCAAAGTATTGGGTAGGAACAGGTCCTTCTTGGATGCAGTTCATATCTGCTCCACTATCAACTATGGCGATTATATTGGTTAAGGTAAATTCCTTATTAATGACCAAAGTAATTGAAATAAACCATTTCTGAAATGTTATCCTGTTATCCTATACTCTAAATGCCTTTTTCCTTTTTTTTGTTTTGTTTAAATTCAAATGGGGATCATTTCAGCCCCGCTATTATTTTTTTTGTTCTTTGCTGTCAATTATTTTATTTTATTTTATTTTATTTTCTATTTTTGTTGTCATTTTTTTTTATTTTCAATTTGTTTAATTAATGCTTTTTTCCCCCAATGTTATGTGAATGGATAAAACTAATATGCATGCATAACTTTTCACTAAATCAGGTTGTTATAATCCTATAATCTGATTTCTTAGTTCGAATTCATTTCATTTGAAGTTTCTAAAATTTATTATATGATTGCTTATCACATTAGGCTATGTTGGTAGTAATCATATTCTTTTAATTTTCTTTATCAAACTAGTGCATATAATGCTTTTGGACATGCTTTAGATGTGGTTGCTTTATTCTAGGCAACTTTTTTTTCAAACTTTCTGCCTAGCTTTGCCTAGGAGATTTGACAACACTTATAGGATGGTTGTGCTAGGGGCCTAGGGAAACTTAGTAGAGCTGCTGGTGGGACACTAGAGATGAAACTGGGTACTGGATCATTTGGATTTTCCAAGTTTTTGGTAGTATGGAATATGGATAAGCAAGTCCCAAGGGAATGGGTGCTTTTAGAATGGAAAATGGACATTGGCAACTTATTGTGGAGGTTGATGCAAAATAGTCTTTTCGATGATTAAAGAGGAAGACCTACCCATTGATCCAAATTTCACGTTGATAGATTATTGTTGAAAATTGCTAACATGGGGATGTAGGGTGTGAATTTGCCACAACCAGGGTCCTCCAGGGATGAAGGTATCTTCAGGATAATAGTGGGTGTAGCCTTCATGCTTACTTAGGCTGATTGGGTTTGTTAATGCGATCCAAATAGAGATATATGCTTTAGTGACTGGTTTGAGGTTAGGTCTCAAGGATTTCGTACTCTAGTGATTGAGGGAGACTTTTCTTCAATGATGCCTTGACTCACTTTTTGCCATGACTACTCTTGGAGACATGCATTTTCTACGGCTTTCTCATTTCTTTGGCAAATGAGTTGAACATCTCGTTCACTCATGTGTCATGATTGGCCATCAAGCTTATGGATAGTTTGGCTATGGGTGTGGTGGGTAGAGAGACTTTTTATATTGTATACCCATGCAGGAGATGTTACATGGCAGAGATTGACTTTGTATCTCTGTTGTAGTTTTACTTTATTTTAGCTATGTATTGTTATAGTCCGTTGTGGACACCATGTATATCTTTGTACATTATTTCTTGCTATTATAATATATATCTTCTCATTGTTAGTCATAAAAAATATATATATATAAAAAACAATTGCCACAAGCTAAGAAGGGAAAAGGGTTTTGCTGATCACATGGCAAATCTGGACATACAAGGGAGAGGTGTGACTAATTTTTACTCTTCCCCAAGAATTTGATGGATGTGTTCTTGGAAGATTGTGTGGGTGTGCACCTCTTTTATAGCATGCAAGCTCGATTTGTTTTACATACCAATTAGAAAAAAAAAAAAGAAAAAGAGAAGAAAAAAAGATGACACTCTACATAGTGGAATCCTGCAGAATAGTTTTTCCTCAAGACAAAGCAATAATAATCGACAAATCAACATACATTCTTATCAGGTTATGTGAATGTTACCCTTTCAACTAACTTATACTTTAATAGAGTTGATATAGCTTGTAGATAAAAGTTACTATGCAAAGAGCAGAGCATAAACTAACAATGCATTGTATTCTAATGTATTCAGAGTTCATCTTGATTATATTATGTAGAATGTATTCAGAGAACATCTTAATGATATTATGTAAATAACATGCAATGGAGGTCATGATATCTGGTCAATAAAAGGAGAGAATGTTAAGATTTTGTGGATTTCTGATTGCATGAAGCATGGGGTCTGATTTTGTATATGCTTGAGAAAGTTAGTTTTTTTTTTAATGTTTTAACTCGTGTAGACAAGGTAAATATGTTTAGTTTTTTTTTATTGTTTTATCCTTTTGCTCAACATTTGCCATAGGTGGTAGTGGGTGAATTGTTGCCACAAATTTCGTTGACTGCATGTGGGAATATATGTTTAAGAATCCAGTAAGTATTCTTAATGCAATATAATTATAACTGTAATCATAACTGATTGTTTAATATGGTTTTAGCAACTGATAATTATTTCTAAATTGTAAAATCTACCGTATAGGGCTTAAGGACTAATATAGAAGTCCTTCTTCAGCGTATTGACAAATGACTTGTTCTTGCAAAGAATCAAGACCAACTTTTAAGTGGAGCTGTGGACCAGATTGTTTACCAAAAATTAGTTTCATCCAATAATTAAGCCATTTGCTTTTATTGTATTCTTTTTTATGATGGAAAATATTTTGAAAGTTTTTTGAAATTTCTGAAAAGAGCCAAATCAGATGGTTCCAAATCATTCAATCACATATGTGGCTTCAGGATATTCCTATGTGTGATCTCTCCAGTGGTGGTCCTGATCTACCCAAGGCCCAAGATGCTCTCTATCTGAATTATGTTTCAGTATTAGTGCATTCATAGGTTAGAAAAATAATTCTCTTTAGTGGTTAATATTGTGATGGAACTGATATGGATCCGTGCTTTGTTCTATTCAGGTCGAGATGATACTTCAAGCCTTGGAATACGAACAAGGTAAGGCTACACTCTTTTAGAATTTCACTTTAAAGGACATTCATGCTTGTAGATGCACTTTAAAATCTTGCTAACTTTTCTTAAGACTTCCATCTTAATTCCTTTGATAGGTTGATCATTTACAAAAAAAAAGAAAAAAATTGGTTACTGTCTGAATGAGTGCATGCATGGTTATTTTTCTTAAAGAAATTTTTTTTTTTGAGAAGATGAACATCTCAATCTCTAAAGTGCTTGGATTGGCAAATGCATTATTTTATAGTCTAGTCAATTGCAGCATACATAGGGATTCTATGGAGTTTTGGGTTTTGGCTTAAAGGCCTCTGTTTGCATTTGTTGCTTCTTGGATCAGCCCCAGCTGTGGGATGATCGAAAGTAAGATATTGCTTTATATGTTTCTCCTCCTTTCTTTCAATAATCTCTTGTTATTCAGTAAGATATATTGTTTTCTTTGTTCATGTTAGTGGAAAGGATCTGACAAAAGACTCAGAAATATTTTATTTGCTATACTTTTTTACAAATAATTTATGATTTTTAAAATATAAGCTTTATATACCGTCCTCATCAAAATGCCTAGGTGAGACTAGGCCACACTGCGCATTGTCACCTAGGTGCCTGAGCAATTGCCCAATGAACAAAGTAGTTGTCTCTTCAAGGATGAGATACTATCATCTAAAGTTTATTAATGGATCATCACCTAATCTGCTATGTAAACATTTATAAAATAAAGAGGTGATATTAGTAAAAACGTTCAAGCAGTGAGTGGAGCACCTATTCATTGTCCATTCTTGATGGAAAATCAGGGCTTTATGTTTCAAAACCTTGGGTAGACTGGGTCAATGCCTAGAAATTTCTAGTCCACCTTAGAAGACTGGAGTATTTATGCAAACGACAAGAGGTAGCTTTTCTTTGGCGACTTTGGCCTTTTGTGGTTTCTTGGATTATTTGGAAGAAGAGAAATAGGCGAATAAGAATTTTAAGGAATGTGATGTGAATCATTTGTAGCAGATTGGGATACTAGCATGTTTATGTATTTGAAAAATCATGGCAAATAGGCGTAATCTTGTACTTAGCACGATGTACTCATTTTGTGTACCTGGTACTTGGATTCAATTAAATAACTATATATATGTTTTACCCATCCAGAGGAAAATAATTAAAGAACTGCTCCTCTTGAGACCCAGGGGCTTAAGAACTGTTCATGAAAATGGTTCAGAGTTTTAGCAGTTCAACCATCCCGTCCAGTTTTGTTTTAAAAACATTGATTGTTGTCAAAGCGTCTAGGCAATGCTTAAGAGATAGGGATTCCCAAGGCAAGACATCACTCATGGTTGCTTAGGTGCTGCTTAAGCAATCAATATTTGTTTTATCCGTTAAATTTATTGTTTGTAACATTTACCACCCTTCTGTTAAATGTCACTCAAATCACTAACTTTACAAGGGTAGAATGCTCCAAAATTAATGAAATTCATCATATTTGCATTGGTTCTTTAATCGATAATTCAGAGCTTGATAATTTTCCAGTTTTAGTTCTTCTCTTCGGTCTCTTAACGGATAGTTGGTTTCTTTATCGTTATTGATCTTTGTTACTGGGTTTTACTTATAAGAACATGAGGAAGGGTTTACAAATCAATCACAAGAATTCGTTTATGTTATAAGGCTAGGTTAGAAGTAAATACATATGACAATGAAGGAAAACTCACAGGAATTGCAGAATCTTGATGCTGGTTCTTCTTCTTTCTTGATCTTCTAGTCTTCTAGGGTTTAGAGGGTTTGATCTCTTCTCCTAAAGTCTTCTCACGTTTGCTAGGGTTTTCCTAGGTTTAAATTAACCTAAAAGGCTTCTTTTTATAATATTAGGTGTTAGAAACTACCTAGTGTCCTATACACTAGTAAGCTTCTATTTTAAGCTATTAGGGAGACCTAATCTAACTTTAACTCAAGTTTTCTAGAAGTTATTAATTTAAAACGAATTTCCTATATTTTAAAGTCTAATTTATTTGTTTGGGCCTTAAGGAATAACTTAAGCCCATTAAGTTAATTAATGTAATTTAAAGCCCATACTTAATCAATTAAGCCCAATTTAATTAAATAGGCCCGATTCCTTTTTATTAAGCCCAATACTATTTAATTAAGCCCAATACTTAATTAATTAAGCCTTAAACAGTAGATTATGCTTTGATGTGTGATCATACGGTCCTCATACAATAACTTAATTAAATTTTAATATATAGTATGTATAAAAGTATTTATGGATATAGTTCATAGTAGAATCCTATTAAATTACTATTATACCCTTATTAATAAAATAATTTTCTATTTAAAATGTCCAGTTTGTTACAGCAACTTAGTTTCCATAGGTACAGATGCAGGGCGTCATATTCGAAAAATCCAAAAGATAGAATTCAAAGACATAGGATGTATATATTAATACTTTGAAAATTATTGCGGTTTAAATGCGTGAAGAATGCTATGGAATGATGGGAAATGGAACAATTAAATATGAAACCATAAATTATTAGACAAGACTTACCATTCAAAATCTGAGAATTTTGGATGCATCTAAATAGCCTAGAGGATTGTTTAAATTTTCATTATGAGTACTATTTATAACTAGTATTTTTCTTAGTGGCATTGGTTATTTTCTTTGGTGAGTACATGCTTTTGATCATTGGTAAAAGTGGTGCTATTAGTTTTAGGCCTCTTTTTATGAAAGAACAAGGCACCATTTTCTTTCTTGAAGCACTAAGCATGGTTTCAAGTATTGGCCGATACGGTGATACCTAGTTTTACTTTGTTTATTCATGGTTTTGGCCAATATCCAACAAGTATTGGCTGATGCATTTCATAGTGGCTGATGCCCGATATGACATTGATATGTTAAATCATGGCACTAAGATGTGCCTCACTTCCCTCGAGAATTTTTTTCTCGGACATGACAAACAGCCTTGTCCACATGAATCTGTAGTTTGTCAGTGTCAGAATCTGTGTCCACACGTGTTGACACAGAGCGACCAGTCTAATTGGCCAAAATAACCTGCTTGTGGGTCCTTTTCTAGGGAAGCTGGTCCTACCTTGTCCTGTACATGTTTGAGGACACTGCTAATGGAAGAGCTCTACATTCTAAAAGCAAAATATTAAGAACAATCTCAAACCCCTCTAAACTGTATGATCATTAGATTTTTCATGTTTGAAGCTTAAATCAGGCTCTGGGGCATGAAACTCTCCCCTCTTTGTTTTAGCTTGTGCTTTTAGGTTTATGAGAACCCTTTGCTGGTGCTCTTTTAGTTGAAATCTCATCTCTAGTTCTCTTCTTTTTTCTTGCTGGTCTGTCTGAAGATCAGGATGCATGACTCTATCCGTATTAAATTTAAAATCGTTCTTGAGTTTGTACATAAACCATGTTACATTCACACTAACTACTTGCTGCACCTGTTTTCAGTCATTTTCAATAACCGTCATTTGCTGCTGACTCGAAATAGTTGGAAAAGGCATATTTGATTGGTTAGTCAATTCCTCCTTTTCAGCAGAGAATTTTGTTAGACTCGGGATTCTTAATGTATTCCAAAAGTAACCTTTAAATCACATTATTAGCTGATAGAATTTTCATTTCTATCATCACTCACAAGGGAGTGCTCATGCTTTGCTAAGCATCTTGACCTGAAAATATCTTTCTCCATTGGATCTATATCAATTCCCTTCTTCATGTCAACCATAAGTCTTTCACCATCATTGGTGTGTGTAGCTTCCTTATTTTTTGGAAACCGCTTTGGTGCTAGGAAGCACTTCAATTACATAATAAGCTGTTAAACTTGTTATGCTTCTCCACTTGTCATGCAAGCTGGTGCCTAGTTCACTTTCTTTTGTATGCATCCATCTAAAATTCCTCACATACTGCACCGGAACTTCAGCTCTACTCTGCAATTAGGCAGCAAGTTATATAACACTTGAAGTGTGCTCCCTCATTCCTTTTTCCATGTTATCATGATAAGAAAATAATTTTTTTCTCTTTGGTGCCAGAATAGAAAGTTATATAATACTATTTGGGCTTATTTGGAGCATTTCACCAGTAAGTCTTAGTGATGGAGCCAACTGAACAGACGATGGAGTTGTTTGGATGATAACCCCCCTCCCATCTCCTTTTTGTGGGTAGGAGCTTAACTGTTTTTTTTTTTCTTTCCCTAGGGGTACTTTCATCAGTTTGTCAAAAAATCATGAATAATGCCACTGTAACTTATTTTACTAATTTTTCTATTGCACTATTCAATGATAATTTCTTAGAAAAATCTTGTAAAAACTCTTTTCTGACTTGTGAATAACACCTAAACTAAGCTGTGGTCCACATCCCAGAAACAAACTTTAAACAAATCTTGGGCTTTTAACCTTATAGTTAGCTTATCTTATTGTTGGCAAGCGGCAAGCCAGAGGACAAACAGACCTTGGAACTCATATTCCTCTCTCTTGTTTGGCTTTACATTTTGTGATTCTGAAATTCCATGGATGGTGGTTCTGTGGTTGAAATATCATCTCTAGAAGCCTCTTCTTTTTGCCTATGCAATTACATCTTCTGTTCAAGCAAGCATGTTGCATCATAGGGCCACCCATTGTAAAGTAGTTAACCCATGAAATTTAGAGGTATATGTTTTTCTGTATCTTGCATGCATTGTATACCATTCATCAGGTAATGATTGGTAACTATGTGAGATCTAGAGAAAAGATAACTATATTTTCTACCATTATTCTTGCATTCTTTTACTATGACTTGAACAGAGATTAATGTCAAGAATATCATCTTTCCTCTAGCTACGAGCACTTACCATTGAAACTGACTTATTGTTTTGCTTCATGCAGATCAAGGGAAGGATTTGGATGAATTTTTCCAATCAACCGCTGGTATATAATTTGCATCATTTTACTTAACTGCTACCTCTTTGATTTTCAAGTTTATCTAAGTCAAAGGCTTAGCTTCTCAAAAAATTAATGCAGATAATGTCTATAACAATTAGACTGATCCGAGTTGATTCAAATTTTAGGGGATGAATAATTTTTCTTTAAAACTTTAAACCTAGGGGTTTTGGAACATAATGTTTAAGCACTGAATCTCAAAGTATTTGTGTTCATAGTGTAAAGGATCGGCCAATCCCGGTCCGAATCGGCCAGTCCAACTCGTGATTGGCCAGGGACGAGCCACGATCCATGGCCGATCCCAAAAAATCTGGAAAAATCAATGACTCGGACCAATTTTGTGATGGGTCAGCTGATCTGTCACGGAATCGGCGAGTCAGACCGGACGATCCAAATCTAAAAAAAAAAAGAAAGAAAAGCCAGAGCAGAGAAGTTTCCAGAGAGAGAGAGTGGTCTTTTTTTTTTAAAAAAAAATAAACTTGGAGAAGTTTCCAGAACGAGAGAGAAACAGATCGACTTGGAAGGAAGAAGTTTTGAGAGAGAGAGAGACTCTGTTTCTCTTCTTTTTCTTCTTCTTCTTTTCTTGATGTTTACCTTTATCTTAGGGTTTTCATTTCCGTGAAATCTATTGATCTAGTACAGCTAATCTTAATATTCTTTTCTATTTTTTTTTCTGATTTTTTTATTTATTCCGAGCAAATGTTTGGATCGGCCGATCCAACTCGGTATCGGACTGGGACGATCCCCGATCCGATACCGAGTTTATACTCTATGTTTATGGTTTCTTCTATTTCAAAGGGAGATTTATGTATATATACATGCATTCATTGTTTCCAAAACTTCTAGGCACACCTAAATGTCAGACTGCCTGTCGCCATAAGTGATCAGGCATTTTCTCACGCAACAAAAATTTATGTGATTAGATCATTAAAATAGAACAAACATGTAAACATCTTTTTTTTGGTAACATTATAATGTATTACTATAAATAAAATTATATCCAAGTACAAGCAGCGAATGTATGTATAATGATAATTATCAGTCCTGCCTAGATACATGAAAGGTGCTATCAGCCTATATCCTCCAAAATCAAAACATAAGCCATCAAATTATATATACAAATCATCTCAATCTTAAGCAAAAGCAGAGAAAGAGACTTCCCTGAAATCCAGAAGTGTAGTCACCCAAGAAAACAGTTGAGAGAGCATCCTTGATGTAATGTTCCAATGATTTGCTCAGACCTCTCAAAAATCCTCACATTCTGTTCCTTCCACAAAGTCTAGCAAATGGCAGTTGGGAAACGTTCCAAAGGAAAGACCTGCTCCTCCCCCGCCAGTCCCAACTATTCAGCACCTCCACTAATGATTTAGGCAATACCTAGCATGGTTCAATAAATCGTCTCGTGCCAGTCCTTACCGGCCGGTACGTACCAGTACAGGAACATGGCGGTTTGGTATTGATCTGTGATACAAAGGAAGCTAAAAAAAAATCATCCAGTATCTGTACATACCAGTATTTACCAGCCTATACATACTGGTACGATTGGTATGCACCAGTGCTCTTAAAAAGTTAAAAAAAGAAAACCCTTAAAGGAAGAAGGGAGAGAGAAGAGTGCGACGAACAGAGGGAGAGCGGGAGAGAGGGAAGGAGGGAGGGAGGGAGGGAGGGACAGAGAGGTAACCCTCGGCTCCTTTTCTTCTTCTTCTTCTTTCTTCTATAGTACAGTCCAGTCCAATCTGATTGGACCAGATCGTGACTGGTATCGACTAGGACCGGTCTGATATAGGGTCTCGGGACATACAACCATGATACCTAGCTCAACTTGAACCATCCAAAAAAGAACATATTTGTGATAAGTAATAAGCAATAATATGTAAACATACTATTAGAAATTTGTAATAACCAATATGTTATAAATTATGTAAGAATCTAATATAAATAATTAATCTAATCATTATATTTGTAATTATGAGATAATATTTCAACGTAGATTACATATTTTAATTAGTAACTAGAGGAGAGTATGTGTTACGGATGCAGATGTACTAGATACGAAAGATCAAATTATTATATTATAATAAGTGTTTTAAATGTCGCTTTCATTGGAAATTATTCCAGTATGCCACGGGAAAATTTCGTCGAAATTTGAAGAGAGAAATACTTTTTGGCAGGGTATTTTATCAGATGTACAGAAATTGGGGAAAAAATGTTTCCCAACATTTTTATTTTTCATCCTCTTCAGATTCAATATTATCATTTTCAATGCATGTAAATGCATCAAATAGATGCATTAACCTGCATCTTGTATCTAAATTAATTTAGTGTATTATAGTTTTATAAAATCATCAAATAGAGCTGTTAGATTTCGATTAGGAACCTAATTCTTGCAAATGATTAAAACATTTGAAGTTGATAGGGGTTTATTTGAAATTCGAAAGAAGCAATAGTATTTTTGGTAAAACAAGTGAAATTTTGGCAAGATGTAGGTGAAGTAAGCGATACTTGGATGAAATGAGCAAAATTGGCGAAATTAGTGAAGTTTCGGTGAAATTTGGCGACATCAAGGATAATAGTGAGTACTTTCAGTGATATTATCTCCAGAAGGGGAAAAGTGAAAACCATGATTATAATTTATAAAAAAAATAATTTTTGAGTATATTTTAATTAAGATAGTAAAACAATTGTTAAGTAAAAGTATTTAGAAGTGAATTCATTAGAACAAACTGACTAAAAGATTATCATTGGACCCGTTTTCAATGCAAACTTACTTATAGATTGATATGTAGTTTTTAAAATTTTCATACAAAAAATTTCAATTCCCAGAGAATAGGAGTTTATTCTTTTGTAAAACTGATTTTAAATAAATTTACCGTTATATTTACTTTAATTTAGATTTCTAATAAGGGTAGTTTAAGGAAAAAAAACATCAAAATGTCAAACCTCAAGAGAAGTTTACACAAATGAAAGTAGGGGTGTTTCTTCTCTTAATACTAACGGGTGGCACGTGCAGTACTGCACATTGATAAATATCTTGAATGTGTTAACCTTTTTTTTTTTGCCCCGTCATTTTTTTTTATAATTGAAATGAGGTGGGACAGCTATTTTGAAAATTTGAAAACTTAACGATCTACCTTCTAGAATAAACCAAAAGGCAATATTTTCCCTAATTATATTAAATACTTTATCATATTATAGGTTACTTTTGGAAAATTTTAAAAATTTCTTGCATGCTTTACGATACGCATGTTGCCTTTATAATATAGATAATAGTATAGATCACTTAGAAGTAAATTTTAATTATGTATAATTTTCAATAAAATCCGTTTACAATTCCAATTACTATAAAATATGAAGGGAAAATTACGAAAATCCCTTAAGGGGATTTATTGCCCAAAAGTATATTGACCAAAATTATTTATTGGTGTAGTATCTTTATACTATACTAGTTGCAATACGGTCCTCTGTCACATGACAGAGGACGTGTCAGTTATGTCTCCCGTACTTGCTTTTAAAAAAAAAAGCAAATACCTAAACTACCCTTCCCTCTATCTCTGTCTTTCTCACTCCATACGAAATGGGGTGTGCATCCTTGCACACTGGGGTGTTCATCCTTGCACACCAAGTGTGCATCCTTGTACACTGGGGTGTGCATCCTTCCACATTGGGGCGTGCATCCTTGCACACCAAGTGTGCATCCTTCCACATTGGGGCGTGCATCCTTGCACACCAAGTGTGCATCCTTGCACATTGGGGTGTGCATCCTTGCACACTCAGTTTGCATCCTTGCACACCAAGTGTGCATCCTTGCACATGAAGTGTGCAGTGGATGCCAAATGGTTTGTGGGCAAGGACACACATTTAGTGGGTGGTGGTAGTGGTGGTGGGTGGTGGTTGGTGGTGGTCGTGCATCCTTGCACACCGTGTGCAATGGATGCCAAATGGTTTGTGGGCAAGGACACACATTTAATGGGTGGTGGTTGGTGGTGGTGGTGCAATGGTGGCACATTGGAGTGTGCATCCTTGCACACTGGGGTATGCAATGGATGTCAAATGGTTGGTGGGCAAGGATACACATTTAGTGGGTGGTGGTGGTGGGTGGTGCAAGGAT
>JAUPMG010276014.1:0-18867 GCA_031762675.1 Pachysandra terminalis | reverse complement strand
TCAAAGGTTCTCTTTCGAGAATATGATTCGAGGCCTATCTTAAGTAGAACTTCGAAATATACTGTTAATTTCGAGATATACTTTCTAACCATATTCAAAATTCTAATTTATACAATCTTTGCATGTATAATTACACGATTGACCTTGCCACGTGTCAAATGATGATTGAATTAAATCAATTTCCAAATTTGCTCGTCATCAGTACCAATCGGTCCGGAATATTCGACCGGACCGGTGGGATCAATTGCCATTCCAAATCCAAACCGGTCTGAACGGTTCCCAAAACAAATTTAAAAAAACAAAAAAACAAAGAAACAATTACGGGACCGGTTGTACCAGTCCGGTTTAGATCAGCTATACCGGTCCGGTTCAAACCAGTACGGTTATGCAGGAACAATCCATAACCCCGCGAAACAATAGTTTGTACTACAGGTTGGAACCAGACCAGCTCGTATAAACTGGTACTGGCCGATTCCAATATGGACCAATACTGACCGATACGTAGAACCATGGATGGCAATGGGCCAGGTTCCTAACCCGACCCTAACTCAACGTATGGGTTATCAATTAGGAATCGTTAGGGGTGGGGTGGGGTGGGGTGGGGTGGGGCAGGTTACCCTTTTAAGTCACCCCAACGAAATACTTAGTTTATGTGAGAATTACAATAAACACCCCAGGGTGTGAATTATAATTCTCATGAATCGTAGGAATTGGGTGTCTTTAATTTTTTACTCATGTGAATTCTTATGAGAATTGGTCATCCAAACGCAAGAATTGAAATTCACACCTGCCAATTCCAATTCCCACCCTTGGATTCCTCCGTTCCAAACAGGCACTTATAATATTTTAAGGAATTTTTGCATTTATATCCCGAATTCATAATAAATTTGGATTATATCCTTATATTTTTTACTTTTATTTTTATCCCTCCGTGTATCATTTTGTATTTGTACCCTCAACATTAAAATCTGAAAACTTTCGTTACTTATTTCAATTGAATGACCAATATTAGTATTTGTACCCTCAACGTTAAAATCTGAAAACTTCGGTCACTTATTTCAATTGAATGGCCATAATAACATTTAATAAAATAGCTATTACTTTGCATTTATCTTCCTATATTATTATATATTTACATCTGTACTATTTCAATTATCCCAATTGAGCATTTGTACACTCGAAGTTAAAAACCGTACTATGTACTCGTCTTTTTCCATAAAATAATATAAATAACTTTATGAATAAGTTTTTATATTAAAATTTAATGAAAATGCAAAACAAATTCTCATAACTCAACCCAACTCTACTCGGTCTAAGTTATTAATACCTAATAAAAAAATGTTTATGGAGCATTTATCAGAAAATCTCTTTTTCATTTTAGGCTAAAGGTTTTCTGGACTGTCGTAAAAGATTTCATTGGCCTTTGAGACAATATCATCTTTGCCATGTGGATAAAATAATGTGGAGAATCCAAACCGCCCAATTAACAGTAGACCATATGGATTAGCCATGTTATAATATGAGTTAGTCTACAGTACCCACATTTGCTTTTATGTATAATAGATAACTTTATTTAAAACCATCAATCATTTTTTGTATAAAATCTCAGCCGGTCTATACTATGTCGAGTTCGGCATAGTAGAATTTTCCCTATAATATTTTAAGGAATTTTTTGCATTCATATCCCTATCTTATGGTATAATTAAATATATAGACCTATATTTTTTATTTTTATATCTATTCCCTCGTGTATCATAATCTCTGCATCTGTACAATCCTATTCAATTGAATGACCATAAAAACCTTTAGTAAAATAGCTATTATTTTGCATTCATCGCCCCTATGTTATTATATTTTTACATTTATACACTTTCATTTATCACAATTATGCATTTGTACACTCGATGTTAAGAATCACACTATTCACTCGTATTTCTCGTAAAATGATATAAAAAACTTTATAAATGAGTTTTTATATTAAAATGTAATGAAAATGCAAAGCAAATTCTCATAACTCAACCCGACTCTACTCGGTCTAAGTAATTAATACCGAATAAAAAAAATGTTTCTTGACTAATTTTTAGAAAATAACTTTTTTATTTTAGGAGAAAGGTTTTATGGACCGTCATAACGGATTTCATTGGCCATTGCGATAGTATCATTTTTACCGTGTGGATAAAATAATCTAGACGATCTGGACCGGCCAATTAACAATAGACCATCTGAATTAGGCATGATATAATATGAGTTAGTCTACACTGCCTACATTTGCTTTTATGTATAATGGATAACTTTATTTACAGCCATCAATTATTTTTTGTACAAAATCTCAGCTGTCCACAAGCGGTCTGTATTATGTTGAGTTCGGCATTGTAGAATTTTTTCTAAAATATTTTGAGGGATTTTTGCATTCATATTTCTATTTTATGGTATATTTGTATTTATATCCTTTTATTTTCATCCCACGTGTATCATAATCTTTGCATTTATACCCTCGACATTAAAATCTGAAAACTTCTGTTATTTATTTCAATTGAACGACCATAATAATCTTTAATAAAATAGTTATTATTTTGCATCGATCTCCTTACATTATTATATTTTTACGTCTATATTCTTTCATCTATCACAATTGTGCATTTGTACATTTGATGTTAAAAATTGCACTATGCACTCATTTTTTTTTTAAAATATGATCTAGATAACTTTATAAATAAATTTTTATATTAAAATATAATGAAAATGCAAAACAAATTCTCATAACTCAACTCGGCCTTACTTGGTCTAAGTTATTGATACCTATTAAAAAAATGTTTCTAGACCATTTATTAGAAAATGTCTTTTTCATTTTAGGCGAAAGGTTTTTTGCATTGTCATAACGGAATCCATTGGTTGTTGAGACAGTTTTTGCCACATGGATAAAATAATCTGTACAATCCAGACCGTCCAATTAACAATAGACCGTCTGAATTAGCCATGTTATAATATGAGGTAGTCTATCGTGCCTACATTCGCTTTTATGTATAATGGATAACTTTATTTACAGCTATCAATTATTTTTTGTACAAAATCTCAGCCGTTCACAACCGGTTTGTACTATGCCGCATTCGGCATAGTAGAATTTTTCCTATAATATTTTGAGGGATTTTTACATTCATATTTCTTTTTTTATGGTATATTTGCATTTATATCCCTTTGTTTTTTACTTTTATTTTCATCCCCTCATGTATCATAATCTTTGCATTTGTACCCTCGACATTAAAATCTAAAAACTTCCGTTATTTGTCCCAATTGAATGGCCATAATAACCTTTAGTAAAATAGCTATTATTTTTGCATTCATCTCCTTATATTATTATATTTTTACATTTATGCTCTTTCATTTATCATAATTGTGCAGTTGTACACTCGATATTAAAAATCGCATTATGTACTCATTTTTTTCATAAAACGATCTAGTTAACTTTATAAATAAGTTTTTATATTAAATGTAATGAAAATGCAAAACAAATTCTCATAATTCAACCCAACTCTACTCGGTCTAAGTTATTGATACCTAATAAAAAGAAATGTTTCTAGACCATTTATTAGCAAATATCTTTTTTATTTTATGCGAAAAGCTTTTTTGCATTGTTGTAACGGATTTCAATGGCTGTTGCGACAATTCATTTTAGCCACATGGATAAAATAATTTGGACAATCCAGACCGCCCAATTAACAGTAGACCGTCTGAATTAGCCATGTTATAATATGAGTTAGTCTATAGTGCCTACATTTGCTTTTATGTATAATCGATAACTTTAATTACAACCATAAATTATTTTTTGTATAAAATCTCAACCATTCACAATCGGTCTGTACTATATCGATTTCGACATAGTAGAATTTTCCCTATAATATTTTAAGGGATTTTAGTATTTATTTCTCTATTTTAAGGTACTAGTAATAATGCACGTGAAACAATGAATTGAAATAAAAAAATATTTTAAATTAATTTTAAGTAATAGATAAATGAAAACTATGTATAACTCGTGAATAATTTGATTATATTTTTTGATTTACTTATCATCAAACAAGCTAGAATTCATCTAATGATTAATTAATTGGCAAATCGAAATCCATCTAGGCTAAGTTTCTTCACAAATTATATAATATTAAATTTCAAATAATCTTACAGACATGTTTTTGATGACATACGAAAAGGAGGATGCATCTGCCTTGTATAAGTTTGCAATTTCATCTCGAACCCTAGCTCTCCTTCTATACATATATCTTACACACTCTCAAAGCTCTCCGAAGCCATCTCCAACCCTACCTTCCTTCAAAACTTTCGTACTTTCCACGCTCACTACCTCATATCTTTACTTGTTCAAGCTCTTTCTTCCTTCGATGATGAGCCCATTGCATGACAAACTCTGGAACTTATCAACGGTCACTGATATTTAATGCTAAAACATGTCCTATTATTGCATGTAACATAGATTTCTTGATTTTTTTTGCTTCTCTAGTCTCATATTTTGTTCCACACTATAACCACTAACAATTATAAATCTCTTGCTTGCAAGAGTCCCAAGTGCTTTCTTAACTGAGTACATATTTAGAAAGGAAAAAAAAAGGAAGGAACAATTATAATTCATCATTATACCACAATGAGAAAGAAATATAGAAAGAAAGAGACGTCTTTACTTATTTACTTACATCATTAAGGTGGACATCACCAAAATTATGCTTCTTCAGTTCTTCGAGTTTTAATGTTATTTTACTCTTTAAGCTTGTCCTATTAAGCAAGTATTAATAATAAGGTTCTTTAAGTCGTAAAGTCTAATACGTGATTAACATACAAAGAACTTTATCCCATTGCATTTAGTGAATTTGACTCCCAAACATCTTCAATCTAGAAGCCACTAAAAATTTCCCTTTCTTGGTTTGATCCTTGTTTATATAGAATACAATACTCTAAAATGATTAAGTATATTTAAAGTATTGTTTGCTTATTTTAAGCAATAAAAAGCCTTTCTCCTAAGAGAAATCAGAAAAAATGAAACCCAAAACCTTACTTCTATTGAAACTACTATGAATCTTACGATTTACGATTCAAAATTATGATTCGATTCTAATTGGCACCGAAAGATTTTCATTCAATTCACAATTTGACAACCTTGTCTAGGACCAAAAATTAGCTAAATCAGTGGTCTTTCAATAGCATAATGCTTGATCGCTATTAACACTATCATCAACATCAGTTATTAGATTTTTGATTTATTAACAACTAAAATTGAAAGAAAAGAAAAGAACCTTCTACATGACTAGAGAAATTTCACACAAAATATTGAGATCAATATTCCTGTAAAAAAGATCTTCTATACAGCCTGTGAGTATTCTGTAGCATGAAATTTTTTTTCAATACTGTTGTTGCTGTGATAGTATGTCAAGAAGAAAAATCTTAAACTAAATAATCTAATTCATTGGATTTATAGTGTTAATTTATCACTTATTAATTGTTTAGCCCCAAATGAAGTCATTAACTAAAATATCTAAAATACCTTTTTGTTCATATGAGGTTAATACTAATTATTTAGTAATTATACATAAAGAATAGGGTAATAATGGTAACAAATGGTATTTAAAAATTCAATCATTTTGTTTGATAAAAAACTAAAAGTAAATGATAAAAAATTTCATACAGAAACAATTAATTATATAGCAATTAGACAATCTTTTATTATATAATTTATAGTACTAAAGAAAAAAGCGTAAAATCAATAAAACAAAATTATAGAAAAGCAAATAAAGAAACAATTAATTACATAACAATTAAACAATCTTTTATTATATAATTTATATTACTAAAGACAAAAGTGTAACATCAATAAAACAAAATTATGGAAAAGCAAAAGCTTAAGAAATTGGTTTTACCACCCGTCCAATTAAATAGGTTATGATTAACCCATTTATTACTTGGATTGGGTTTGGGTTTAGGTTTTACCACAGTCTGAAAACTTGTCCACCCAAACTTAGCACATTAACCCTAGAGTACCTGGTTAAGCATAATTTTATATACCCCATTTAAGATACAACAACTCATTTACCATATATCACTCTGTGTATCACCCCGTGCCTTGCATGTAGGGTTGTAAAACAGGGCTAGGTTCTACTAAGTTTGAGCTTGTTCCAAATTAAAATTGGCTGACCTGAACCTAACCTGACCCGAATTCAAACTAAATCTATTGTGCCTGAACTTGATTTGTTGAGTTCGGGTTGGGTTTAGGTCAACCCAAATTAAATGAAAAGGCTACAATATATATATATATATATATATATATTGTAAAGGTAATACAACATATATATACTAATAATAATGCAAGCATGAATTGAAGAGCAAACTTGAGAATTCATTTCAATTAATATCAAAACCAATAGATAAATAAAAGAGCGCATAAGTAGTATAAGTTTTTGGCAATTAAGTCGTGCTCATTAGCGAGTCAGTATGGAATGCCATTAATCTATGGTAAGGCATCCAACCGCGATATATATTTCCTCTCAATAAAACAAACTCAACTTTAAGCAAAATTTATACACCTTAATTTTCTTTTATCTTCCTACAAAATTTACGATTCAAAATTACGATTCGATTCTAAGTGGGCCCGAAAGATTTCATTCGATTCATGATTTGACAACCTTAATTTTTTACCTTCCTACAAAATTTTAAATTATTTTTTTGTGGATAAGATTTACAACCATTATTTTTGTTGAAAAAGATTAGAGAACCAATTAATTAGTTTTTCTTCAAATTTTAGGGAGTATTCACAATTCCCAAGTAAAGTTTAAGATGTAAAATGGAATTTCAACCCAAGAGCTTCCCAAGAACACGCATTTCTTGCTAAATGAATTGTTAAAACAATTGTTTGTTGTTGTCCATTGCCAATCTATGTGATGGTTGAGAAAAAATTAAAAGAAACAACAATTATATTTGGGGATTGAAGTAGAAAATGCTACAAAAAGTTCTATCCCTCATAGAAGTTGAGTCGGTGAAGACAAAATGCCTAACCTGATATGAGAAAGTGATACCATCTATACTATACAATACACGTTAACATGACCAAAGGAGAAACGGTTTTTATAAGAGTTTTGTAGCTACCAAGTGTAGATTACATTTATAACTTATATTGGAAAATCAATGAGAATTTTGTAGTTACCAATTGTAGTAATTACACTTATAACATTAGATGTACATAATGCAAAACCGTTTTTATTAAAAATTAATTAATATTTGATAATGTTAATTAAATTATTAAGTAAATGTTAATATGACTCAAGGTGTTGTATAAATAATGAAAGAGAAGAGAGAGAGAGAGAGAGTTATAAGAAGATGAGAGGTTTTAAGAGAGTTACTTTAAATTAATTACTTAATAATCTAATATGCCAACTAAGATGCCATATCAGCAAATGATGTGGAACACCTAAAAATCAAGAGAATTCATCTAAGAATTCTCCTAAAATTCATGCTTAAGAGACTTAATGCTGTATATTATATAATATAATATTTTTTATGAGAGTTTTGTAGCTACCAAGTGTAGATTACATTTACAACATTATATTGGAAAATCAATGAGAGTTTTGTAGTTACCAATTATAGTAATTACACTTATAACATCATATGTACATAGTGCAAAACCGTTTTTATTAAAAATTAATTAATATTTAATAGTGTTAATTAAATTATTAAGTAAATGTTAATATGACTCAAGGTGTTGTATAAATAATGAAAGAGAAGAGAGAGAGTTATACGAAGATGAGAAGTTTTAAGAGAGTTACTTTAAATTAATTACTTAATAATCTAATATGCCAACTAAGTTAAAAATCAAGAGAATTCATCTAAGAATTCTCCTAAAAATTAATGCTTAAGAGACTGATTGCTACATATTATATAATAATAGATAACAGTTTTATAAATTAAGGGAGTTGTAATTAAAAAAAAAAGTCTTTTAGATTAATCTTGAAGAATAGCATTAATTAATTTAAGTTAAAAGAGGATGATAGACTTTTAGTATTCTTAAATTAAATAATCTAATTCGTTGGATTTATAGTGTTAATTTATTACTTATTAATTGTTTGGCCCCAAATAAAGTCAATAATTAAAATATCTAAAATACCCTTTTGTTTATATGAGGCTAATACTAATTATTTAGTAATTATACATAAAGAATAAGGGTAATAATGGTAACAAAATGGTATTTAGAAATTCAATCTTTTTGTTTAATAAAAAACTGAAAGAAAATGACAAGAAAATCCATAAAGAAATAATTAATTACATAACAATTAGACAATCTTTTATTATATAATTTATATTACTAAGGAAAAAAATCAATAAAACAAAATTAAGAAAAATCTAAAGCTTAAGAAATTGGTTCAACTTTTAAAAGAAGTATGATATTTGCATTTATATCCAGATATTTTTGACTTCTATTTCTATCCCCTCATGTATCATAATCTTTGCATTTGTACCTTCCACATTAAAATCTGAAAACTTCCATTATTTATTCCAATCGAATGACCTCAATAACCTTTAGTAAAATAGCTATTTTTCACATTCAAATCCCTATATTATTATATTTTTACATCTATACTCTTTCATCTATCACAATTGTGCATTTGTACACTTGATGTTAAAAATCGCACTATGCACTCAATCTTTTTTCGTAAAATGATCTAGATAACTTTGTAAATAAGTTTTATATTAAAATGTAATGGAAATGCAAAACAAATTCTCGTAACTCAACCCGACTCTACTCTGTCTACGTTTTAATACCTAATAAAAATCCTACTTAATTCATTTGAAATAAAATGGATTTGGGTCATACATTTTCAATTCTTATTTTGATCAGAAGAGAATCTATTTTATATCTTCTTTACATTTTAACATATATAAGATCTTACATTATGAGGTTATTTTATTTTTTTACAATCAAAATATATATCATTAAAGGTACAGATGCAATAAATTAGGCAAATTAAAGGGGCATGGATGCAAAAAAAGCGATAACATTGGAGAATGAGACAAAATAACACTTATTAAGTAAAAGGTACTATAGTCATTCAATAAAAATAAGTAATGAAAGTTTGCATGTTTTAACGTCACGTATACAAATGCAACAATTCTGATAAATAGAGGGGATAGATACAAATATAAAAAATGTAGGAATATAAATATAAATACTCCATATTTTAATCATATAAGTGTCAATAATACATGTGTATTAGGTTTTGCCACATGTATGAACCGTTGTTTAATTTTTTAATTTTTTTTTAAATCTTATATAAAGAAAGCCCTGCGCATCCTCTACAACAGGATGATTACCACCGTCCTTACAATGCCATTTAGAGGAATCCATGTGGACATAGATCCATCCTTCCAATCTCGTGCAAGGTCCACTAAAAAGAGTGACTGATATTTCGAAAACCCTAAGAAACCTATGAACCTGAAACCCACTTTTACTTTAACCAGTGAAGAACATGTACACATGGCGCCGTAAATATGGCTGTAACCATCTCATTATAGAGGGTGGGGAGCCCAAAAAAAACTTTAGTGGTAGTTATTTTGGCATTCATGGCAACGAAATTCAAGAGTAATGCAAATTCATAATTTAAGTTTATTCTCAAAGATTCTAGAGACATTCTATAGCTGGTCAATCGTGTAATATTAAGAAACTTCCAAGTTTAGTCGAGACTTCTAATTAAAGATTAGACTTTTAATTAACGTTGGACTCTTTCTCAACTTAATTAGATTTGGTTAGATTTTCCAAATTCACAAGATTTCGATTGACTAAGAATATTAAGCTGTAATTTGATTTAGTCTGTTTTAGAAGGTGATTTAGTCTGTTTATAGATCTTCCTTAAGCTCTATATAAAGTTTTGAAGAGATGTGTGTTCTGTAACTTCTCAGAGTTCAAATTCATTATTCTTGAATTGTTTCAAGTTTTTCAGTTCTTCGGGAGAAGATAGTCTGCATAATGAATGTAGTTCATCTATGAAGACATTGAAGATGAGTGGCGCTCGCTGAACAAGTCCAAGAAGATGATTCAACACGGCGGCGACAACAATTAAGAGGGAGTCTTTATTTTGTATAAGTCCGATTAGTTATTGTAATCTTGATATCTTAGTAGATTGTTCAATGTCTAGGTGTGGCCCAGAAGAGTAGGTTTTTACCGAATCTCACAAAAATTGCATGTGTTCTTATCTTATTATGCTTTAGATAATTTCAATTAATCTAATAATTAACAATAATTGAATTAATTGTTAAAACCAGATCTAACAATTGTAAATAAACCTTTTATGCCATGTGCCAAATGCCTTTGAGACTGAAACTTAGTATGTGATATTGGATGGACAGGGACGTACACAGAAAAGTTGGGTTCTCCAAATAATTTTTCGCATAAGATACCTTCTCTCTCTTTGCAGCATCCCACCAATAAATAGACTCGTTTATTTTTTTCCTATAAATATAAAATACTTCTAAAATTAAAAATCTATAAATACTAAAATATATGCTTCTTATTTTTATTTTTATCAATTTGCTTATATGGTATTAGTCATCTATTGATCATATTATTTGCTTTATAATAATTTATTATTTTATGATACTAACAAAGTTTTTTTTTGCATTTTAAAGAGTATGTATAGATTACTTTAGTATTAGCATAGATTTACGTTACTAATATTTTAAGCATAAATTCAAGAATTACCGTATCTGCATCAGTTTGGACCGTTGAATTCGCAAGAAAAATCATTAAAGCATAATCTTTTTTCAGGAAGGTGGGGTTGTATATTAAGGTTTTATAAAGATGGGATATCCTTGATGGATTGACCTAGAGATGGGAATTACCTTCTTTAGGTCACTACAAGGTTTAAAGGATCGAACCGATACAGTCCGTACTAGGACCGACCAGGACTGTCCGGTTCCAAGCCACGATACATCTAATGTATCATGATGCTCTAGACCTGACCGGTACAACCGATATCAGTCTGGACAGGACGGTACAACTGGTCTGGTGTTTTCTTCTTTTTTTTTCTAATTTATGAATTGGACGGTTCAGACCGGTGTCGATCTAGACTGGTCCAGCAACCGGTACCGTTGGTCCAGCCAATCCAATTTTTGTTTTTAATTTAAAAAAAAAAAAAAAAAAAAAACAAGCAGTCCACTTTTTGTAGCGGATCTAGACCGGAGAGTACCACCGGTCCAAACCAAGATCGGCCAAGACCAGTCCGGTCTGAAACTTTAAACCTTGGGTCAATGGGGCTAATCTCACCTCACAGTTCATAGGAAGTCTTTACAATCAACAAAGTCACCTTAATGTTATGGTAACTTGGTATGTATTGCCGAAAAACAGAAATTTTCCAACACGAGTAAATTTCTATTAATAAGCTGAACTGAACAGTGAACACACACCTCATGGTTGCATTCTATACTTCAATCCATATAACCTATCTGTTTAATCACATAAATCTCAGATTCTAAAACACTAGACATGATTACCCGATACAGATGAAATCCAATTCCAACCAGTTCTCCAAAACTATACTTACAACAGAACTACATGGTTTGCTTTGGGCAGAACTTTTCAACAATTCAGGAAAATTTTGGGGGCTTTAGTTTTTTATCTATATATATATATATATATATATAATAAGATCCTTTCAATCTAATTTCAAACATTCAATCCAAAAACTGCAGAAACTAAAAATCTCAGATTCTAAAACACTAGACCTGATTACCAGATTCAGATGAAATCCAATTCCAACCAATTCTCCAAAACTATACTCACAACAGAACTACATGGTTTGCTTTGGGTAGAACTTTTCACCAATTCAGGAAAATTTTGGGGGGAAAATGAGAAAAATATTGAATTCTATTAATTTCAAGAACTACTAAAAGAAACATGAATGAATACACACTATAACTCACAATATAACAAAAAACAATTATGTGATTCTGAAAACCAAGATGCCTGTTGATAGCATCCATAAATGCTCAAAAACAATCAAATGTCATGAAAAACAACACAAATATATTCAGTATAAACATAACATCCAAATACATCATCCAAAATGTCTCTGTCATTATCACAGAGTTTCGGACTAGCTTGAAGTCAGTATTTTACCAAAAAGCTTCAAGTCACTATCCCATCCCGACCAAAATAATCAGTATATGCTCATGGATGTATGCAATAGCTTATTCATTACATAACCTGTAATAGTTTTTTTTACTGAAATTATTACTCCTTTAATTTTTTATCAATATATATATATATATATATATCATCATCATCATCATCATATGCCTTATCCCAACTACTTGGGGTCGGCCACAAGAATCCTGTTCCTCCATCCCCCCAAACTGTCAAAAACCATATCTTCAATCAAATTAAATGTAAAAAAACAAAATAAAATTATACACACACACACACACACACAAAAATACACATCCATCTATTGCTCAGGCTTCAATCTACCACTTACATTTTAAATAGACATTATTATCAAAATTTAAGGTTCAACACCGAAAAAACTCAATATTTTCAATATCCACTCAATACATTTGAGATTTCTTTGTGGAAACCATAAAAATGGATTAAATTGATAGACATAATTGCTTTTCATATGTAATCAAACCCAATGTATGCACACAAAATAATACAATTAGAAAAAAGTAGAATTTGAAACATATTCTAACTTCTTGGCCTCGAAAACCCCTTCTGATAATTAATTTGAGATGTGAACTATGTGATCCTTTTCAAGGTTTTAAATTTTGCCAGCATGCTGCAACATGCCGGCAAAATTTCGCCAAAATGACCCCCAACGAAATGAAAGGTAGGGGGAATTCGCTGAATTCTTCCTTTTCCCCCATTTTGTCGAAATTTCAGTGAAATATAGAGAAATTTCGGTGAAATATAGCGAAATATTCCACCAGGTCAAATATCACGAAATTTCGCCAGAAAAAATCTGGTGAAATGTCTGGCAATATCGAAATTTAAAACCTTGATCCTTTTCAACCAACAAACTACACAATCTAAAATACATAATTCAACAAAATCAAACAGAACCACAACTACTTATGAGTTTATGGATGTATAGACCTTTTCTATTACTTGAACTGGAATTAAGGTTCTTCCTCTTCCAGGTTCTGACCTATATGAAATAAGGAGATTTATAAGATGATTTCTACTTGTCAATAGAAAGAAGTGATCAGAACATGCAAATATTCAATTTTTTCTTTCTAATTGGAACGGAATGTAACACTAATTAATCAAGTAAAGGAAAATCCTGAAGATATATCAACATAAAATAAATAAAGATCGTTGAACTTCATAGAGGAGACAAAATCGAAACTGAATGATACTAATAATGAACTTGGGAGTACAACAAGAACAAATTCATGCATTGGTGACATAAGACATGGATATGAAATTAAAAACTATGAGGAAAATATAGCATACAACAAATAATTATGAGAAGTAATTTGATTGTTAGAACTTTCTGTAACAGTTAGAACAAATTCAGGACTATTTTTGGAACAATTAGAATAACTTCTACCCAGATAACATAAAACAACATTTCTAAGTTCTAACTATACTAAGGCAATCAGGACAATCCCTAGTTTAATAACAGAACACATACCATCAAGAAGGTTAGACTGCCCGGTTTGACCCCATATCAAGATGGCAAATTCACCTGTATCATTGATCACTAATGAAGTTCAACCCGAGGCCTCTTCACTCTAATTTTTTCCATAACAATCTAACATATCTTCATCATTTTCCATCAAAAAAACAAAAATAAAAATAACATCTAACAGATAACTTAAGTGTAATATGTTCAAAGAATCCAGTGGATCAAATTCAGGCACTTATTCAATTTGATGCGTCGTGAACAATGGCTCCTATAGCTCAAATTCAGGCACTTTTTTCATTTGATGCCTCGCGAATAACATTTAGGAAGACATCTTCCAGAGGGGCATCGGCCAAACCAAATGCATGAACACTAATCTCTCTTTTAAAACATTCTATGGCTTGGAATACTTTGGAAATACTAACATCTTCCTTTGGCAGTCGAAATTTTTGTGTTCCAGCTACATTATACAGCTTCACTGCATTTGGAGAAATATTGCTCACCATGGACTCCACATCCTTCTCATAAATGAGATTTACTGATACTGTAAGCATATACGATCCGCCATATCTTGATTTAAGCTGCATAGAAAGTACATGTTTTATTTGAGAGAAACTTTTAGGTGAAAATGTCCACATATCCAACTAGAGGTGTAAATGAGCTAGGCAGAGCTTTGCCCAGTTCACTCCAGTTTATGACGTAAGCTTAGTTTAGGTTCAGGCTGCTCAAATAAAACATGTACTTTTAGCTTCAAAAATAGTAGTTAACTAACAAATTGTTGTATTTACAGTGGTATACACGGCATGCCACACCATGCCGGCGAATTTTCGTCAAAATGGTCCCAGCGAAACAAAATGTAGGGGGAATTTGCTGAATTCCCCCCTTTCCCTCATTTTGTTGAAATTTCGGCTAAATATAGCGACTTTCGGCAAAATATTTCCCCAATATTTCTCCAACCTGGCGAAATATTCCGCCAGGTCAGAAAAATATCGGTGAAATTTCGCCAGAAAAGAAGCTGGCAAAATGTCTGGCGATATCGAAATTTAAGACCTTGGAGAAGAGCCCACCTGGGGTCAGATTAGGCTTGTTTATAAAACAAGCTTAACTTTAGACTCGGGATAAGTTAACATGCCCATTTTCAAAGCGCGGGCCTAGCATAAGCTCAGCTCATTGACAGTCTGAGACCAGATGGGAGACCACGTATTCCAAAATTGACATGATCTAACAATTGTAATATCCAATCCGTAAAATTTTACTCGGGTCTGAAAAGGAATGCAGCACAAAACTCCTTGCAAAGAGTCTTCACACTTGTAATGACGCAAAAATCTCACTAAAAGTCAACTTTTGAAGAAAGATAAATCTTCCTTGTTATCAGGGAGGAAAAAAAAACAATATTTGTCCATGCAGGGTTACCTCCTTGGGGCTTCCAAGACAATGTAAAATTCCATTTACGATGATACCAATGTGGTCACAGAGAAACTCTGCCTCTTCCATAGAGTGTGCTGTTCATCCATACCCATAATTTTGCATTAGAAACTTTAATCTAATTCAAAAGACGAAGTGAAATATAATAGAAGAAACAATTTGAAGTCTTCAGCATAAAACAAATTTGTATAAGATATGACTGAAAATAATAAATGTTGTCACTTGATAAGAATACCAATCAATTATTACTGGGGGTAGACATTTTTTTACTGTAATTACTCATGTCCGATACTGATATTCTAGAATTTTCTTCATCTGATAAAAAGGATAAATACGTTATTATTGGTAATGGACCAAGAGGAACAGTACTTTCGGTCTCCCAAGTAATCTTATCCTTATTTTTCAAATTAAATGTAGGCATGGATGCTTTATAACTTATAAGTCATGAGTCATGAGTAAAAGCCACTCTATAGGATGGATGCTTTCTTGACAAAAAAAGTATACTTTTCTCATTTTGAAAAATTCACTTTAAGCAGCAGCTGTTTTTAGCTTCTATTTAACTAACAACTTGTAGCATTAATTTGATGAAATGTAAATACCGAAAAGATAAAAAACCAAACACCTTAATTTTAGAAAATGTATTCTGTAACTCTTTCAAGGAACACTACTTTTATTTTAGAAAATTTACTCTTCTTTCTGAAACGAAGTTATGTTAAATACACATTCTGTGACTCTTCTCCAACTAATTGGGAGGCATGTTATAATGGGTAAAATGGAACAAGGTAAATTGTACTTTATCAGTCCATGAAACCAAGCTTAATCTTATTTTTTAAACTTAATGCATCCTGGAAATGAGGAAAAAACAAAGGAAGGGAAATTAAAGTGCTCATATTTCTCAAAGTCAGTCCCAGCACAAAGAAATAAATTATCTTTTGCGGCAAGAAAAGGCAACCTTGAATATGGCTAGAGACCAACTTTTCCAAAATTATCAACAAGCAGAATGATGAATTCTAAACTAAATAGTAAAACTCCAACCTAGACAGTAACTGGTGGAATAAACCTGAAACCAGAATTACCCAAATGAGGAGCTTGTTTTTCAAGTGCTTATCCTACTGTCCTAGTGATATATGATTAAGAAGGAAAAAGGCTTACTTGTAAGAATAATGGCACAGTCTGCCTTGGCCTTTTTAATTACATGCCACACGCTATGTCTTGTCTCTGGATCCAACCCTGTGGTGGGTTCATCCAGAAAGACAACCTGCAAAAAAATTGCTGCCATGTTTTAATTTTGCTCGTTTTTAGTTACAAAGTTAATAGAGATTGAACTGAAGACTGAATCCACAGTACCGTTTAACATACAAGGATATGAGGTACACATGCATGATTTGTGGACCCTCCATCAGATATATCCGACCTAAAGATCACGAAGATGAATATTCAACCTCATATAATGATCACAACTATCCAGTATCTACAAATCCTTTCATTTGGCTAAGTCCTTGCATGTGCACCACACATCCTAATCTTTCTGTTTGTACGCATTAGTCACTATCTATGAAACTTAATAGACTATAGATCTAACCATCTGAGTTACATACTTTACTATCTCCGATAAGGGAAATTGCAACGCTAAGCCTTCGCTTCATGCCGCCACTACATCTACCAGAAATCTGTTTACCCATATCGTCTTCATCAAGATTCAAGCTTCTCAAAGATTCATCTACTACCTATGAAATTCAGGAAAACAACCAAAAATCATGATTATAATTTCTTAAAGGGTATCCAAGGATAATATCTGAAACAGAATGATGGTCAAATAGGAGATATAAGCCATCTTACATGCTGTAACTCTTTGTCATTCAGGTTTCTAAGTCTACCATAGAACAAGAGGTGTTCCCTTGCAGTTAAAGTTTCCCATAACATGCTGCAATAAAAAGCTAAAATCAGAAAGTAGTTTCGCAACCATGGGTGGGCTAACACGGACTGGCTAGCAGACTAGCACTGTGATATTGGGTGGATGGATTGGACAATTCAGAAAATGTTGAGTTTTTGTTTTTTTTTTTCAAAAAAAAAAAAAATCATTAGCAGAAAAAGTATTAACACATCTTATCATAACTGATGCACAAAGATGGAGTTTGAAGCAGAAACACTTGATGCTCACTAATTACAAGGGCAAAAATTGTCGGTTCCAAGTAGAGGTTCCTAGAGCTAATCAAGAAGTCAAAATACATTTCCCGGAATATTTTGGCCAGGGAAATTGTTGGGTGCTTGCTTTCCAGTCTATAGTGAAAAGCCAAAAGAATGTTATAATCAAAAACTTTGGAATATTATCCATAAACTCTAAAAAGTAATTCAAGAAAAATGCACTATTTCAAGTTCCATGATAAAATTTAAGAAGAGATTTAACACTTGTCAGACATATAATACAACAAGAAAATAGAGCTTCTACCCACATTCTTCAAACCTTTTCAAGATGTTTAAATATATCTGAAACATTTGTTAGAGTGATAACCATTGATTATCAGGGTTATTAGGGCTGTTTCCCTCGTGCTTAAGAAAAGGCTCTTTTCCTAGGATCATTTCTTTCTTCTTTATATTCATTGTACTGGTTCCTCTTTCTGCATAATGTGCATGTTACCAGCTTTATATTGTCGGAGGAATACATTTGTGATCTGCATGTTTGATGAACAAAAAAGGTTTTCTCAATAAGAGAACTATAAAGGTAATGCAATGTTAGCTTTTAGTGAAAAAGATTCTGCAAAGAGAAAGGGCAGACAGTATGTAAGATTGACCAAATTGCCACGGCAACTTAATATGAAATAAAAATAATTGCTTCAAAAGATAAAATTAGACTAAATTTTTTATGAAAAAAAAACTATATTATAGATAGAACAAAGAAGTCCTCATAAAATACAAATACACATCTGTGAATTGAGGATACATATTTCATGTTTGACATGTATTGGTGTCTAGTGCATACACGGTAATTTATAATAGAAGTGAATTAGTTTTAAGAGTTAAAGAAGGTGTTTTATGGCAGGAAGTGATAAGGGCTAAGTATGGGGTAAAGGAAGGGGGTTGGTGTACAAATATTAACAGAGAAGCCTTTGGTGTGGGGGTTCGGAAAGCAATTTGTTCCGTTTCGGATGCTTTAGAGAAGGGGGTGAGATTTAGGGTGGGAGAGGGTAATAGGGTTAGATTTTGGAAGGACCCTTGGTGTGGTGACAGATCTCTTTTGGTGGATTTTCCGGGTATGGCAGCACTTGCGGATAATTTGAATGACTGGGTTAAGGATCACCTTATAAGGCAAGGACAAGGTTGGAATTGGGATTTGAAGTTAAGGAATATATTAGATTGGGAATTGAAGAAGTGAAAAATCTGGTGGAGAGGGTATATAAAGTCAAAGTGAGAGAGGGTGGGGATTGTAGAGTGTGGGGAGGAAAGAATGGAGAGAAGTTCTCAGTTAAAGCTATGTATGATTTGATGGCGGGAGAGAATAGGGAGGAGGGTCATTGGAAGATTATCTGGAAGGCGAGTTCACCATTCAAGGTATCTTTTTTCCTTTGGGTGGCCACTCAGAATAGAATTCTGACTTGTGATAATATCAAAAGGAGAGGGTGGGTTATGGCTTCGAGATGCTGTTTGTGTAAAAAAGAAGAGGAAAATGTCTCTCATTTACTCTTACATTGTGAGGTTACTAAGAGGATCTGGCTTTGCATCATGAATAGATTTAAAGTAGTGTGGGTGCAGCAAGAGCATATAAAGGCAGAATTAAGCA
>JAUPMG010275996.1:0-18869 GCA_031762675.1 Pachysandra terminalis | reverse complement strand
TGTGATGCACAGTAGGTAGTCTATTGTGCTCCCACCAATCACAATTGGTCAAAGTCAATTAATAAGCCTTTACTAAATTTTTAAATTTGCCCTTAATTTCTAACTAATTACACATCAACTTATTACTAATTACTCTAAACTCCCCTAATTGACTTGGGTTATTACAAAAAGTTATCCAAAAGAAGTAGGAACTTAATCGTTTACAAACCCATAAACTAATCACACACGGAACTGTAGCTCGAATTCCGCGTGCACTAAATCGTACCGCCCATGCAATCGATCCTTCTGTGCTGCGATCGATCGCACTGCACAGTCTGGGCTCTTCTAGGCTGAGTTTGGACTTGATCCTCGGGCTTCCAATTGGGCTTTCTCAATGGGTGTTCTCCTCTATCTTCAAGGTGTAATTGTGCTTGAGTTTGAGCCTTGATCATCCCCTCTTACGAGACTTGAAGCTTGATCCAATTGAATCTTTAATGTACTTGATTTAGTCCATATTCTCTTCATCCTCATTAGACCTGCAAAACAGCATAATTTCATTAATTCAATCACATTAACAAATCTCTAAGACTAACAAATAGCAGTAATAAGTCCAAAAGTATAACTGTTACACACTTATCACACCCCAAACCTACACTTTGCTAGTCCTTGAGCAAAGAAAAAATTAAACTAATGCCCTTATTAAAACTCATCCATCATAGTCACCAGCAGAAAATTTCCAAACCCTGTTGATCATATCAGCAAGTAGGAAATCAGAAGTTAACTCAATTAATTCAATCTAAATCCCTAAGAATTTATTATTTTGACTCCACAATATATCCAAAGCTAAACTTTAATCCTATCCTATTTAAGTACCCATATTCAAGGAATTTAATACATAATACATGCAAGTGAAAGTGAGAATCACAAATCATGAAATAAAAGCTAAATAGTCATGTCAAACTAAATATACAAAGATTAAATAAGTTCTCAAAATAGACTACCCATGCTCTCATTATTTTTAATTATTCATCTCTCTTTTATGCAATACACGTGACATATGCAATGTCTAGCTCTCATTCAGCTGCCTAATGAACCCTTTAGCAAGCTTTCAATCAATGATCCCATCCCAGTTGGTTCAGGTCATTAGGTGACAAGCACCCCAAAGGATCTAATCACTCAAGTTCAATAGACTACCAAGCTAAACTAGTCACTAGATTCTTAAGAAACAAATTTATGTATATATCAACCAACATAAATCTTCCACCTTTTTACACGAACACTAACTGCTTTATGAGGCAAAGAGGCCCTATTACTTAGTGAAATATGGACATGGCTGAATTTTCTCCCTTTTTTTACATAAGAGACATAGATATATAAGAGCAAGAGTAATATATTATTTGAACATAAAATATCAAAGCACATAAAGTTATCTAAAACTACATTTGCATGCATCCATAATCCATGTTTCTAGTGCAAGTGTGGTCATGTAAGCAAGAATAGGGTATTATCACAGGATAAAACTAAGTTCAACTCTAAATACCTATGTGTCTTAGAATCTTTTCCTAGTGAAATTAGACACCACCATCTAGCCAAAAAGTGATCCCTAAAGTGATAATCTCAACCAAATTTTAAATTTCCAGAATTTTTCAGATTTTTCAAATATGACAAAGTATGGCAAAATACGGCACAATAGGCATAATAACACTGTTTGTTTTTTCTCACACACCCCCAAACCAAAACCCTACATTGTCCCCAATGTAGGAAATAAAAGAAACAGTATGTGAAAAGAAAGAACAGTACAACCTGATGGATGCAGCATGGTCAAGATGGAAGGAAGCATGAAGTCCAAGAAGCCAGCCCTGTGATGTCCTCTTCTTCTATTTTATTCCTATACACACTCAACAAACTATCAAAGCAACTAATAAAAAAAAAAAACTAGCTATATCCTCGTTTCGTTGGGATCTACGATTGCATTTAGCATATGCAATAAGCCTTTTAAACACCTAGGTTGCCCAAGAGGACGAGCGAAGTCTCGTGTGGGTTTACAAAATGTTACCCACAAACATATAGAAAGCATGCTATTCCTAAGAGTGCAATGTCTTGAAAACCAAATATAATATTCATTGCAAAGGAATATCATATATAAGCAAAGAGCATCAAAACGTAACAGTGGAAACTGTTTTCAAGACAAAACTGTAGTACTGTGAAATTGCGCTCGATCGCACCTAGAGTGCGCTCGATCGTAATTCTGCATATTTGCCCAGTAAACAGCAAATAGTAGTAGACCGAAATAAACTAATCTAAACAAAAGAAAATAAACACCCTATAAAAAGATAATAAAAAGAAATCCTAAGAAAAATAAACTAAACAAAATAAAATAAAGAAAATCAAATAATCAAAAAATAAACTAAATCCTATAATAAAAAGAACTCCAATAAAAAGAAATGAAAACTATCACCTGAATGAGACTCAAAATGGTGGTGGAGGTGGTGGATCCTTGCCGAAAAATCCCTGCAGGAAAAACAGCACCATCATTTGATGAGTCTGCCTCTACAGATCCTAATCTAATTCTAACCTAACTAAGGTTGGGTTGCCTCCCAACAAGCGCTAAGTTTAACGTCTTCAGCCAGACGGTATACTCGCATACACAAAAATACCACACCGCCCTTCCTCACAACCTCTTTCAACATTGGGTCTATCCTTCCGTGCATTACATCACTAGCATTGGATCTATCTTTTAAGTTCTTAGTGTGTAAGCACAGGAAGGGTTCAGATCCCTTAGAATCAATTACCTTCCCTCTGATGTTCATCTTAGATCCACTAGACATTTCCAAATGTCTACTCTCAAAGATAGAGGCCATACTAGGTGGGGGAATGTCGGGTGGTTCTCGGTAAACATAGTCGAGTCTAACCGAAGGTGATTTAAACTCTATGGACAGTGGTGACTCATCCAAATAGTCAGAAAGTGTAAGAGAGGTAGGTGGTGGGTCTACCTTAGGATTCCATAAAGGATCTAATGGAATACACATGGATTCCTCTAATGGATCCTTAGGTGGAATACCTGAAGTGCTTCCTCAAATAATTCATCAATGAGTTCGAGGACAAAGCACTCACTATCACCTATATCAGAAGATTGGGAAAGTGAGTTTTCAAGAAAGAAACTCACTTGCATCCGGGGAGTGGGAGGTATTGAAAATATTTAAATTAACCCTTAGGTTTCCAAAGGATAACTCCATCACTCCCAACCTACAGTTTATACGTGCATTGGCTTTAGCTAAGAAAGGACGCCAAATAATGATGGGAATGTGCCTATCAGGGTCCAGAACAGGTTCTGTCTCAAGAATGATAAAGTCCACTGGAAAATAGAACTTGTCCACCTGTAGGATGACATCCTCAACAATTCCTCGAGGATTCTTTAGAGAACGATCAGCCAGTTACAATACAACTGATGTAGATTTCAGTTCCCCCAAACCTAGTTTCAAATACACCGAGTAAGGAAGCAAGTTCATACTTGATCCTAAGTGAAGGAGTGCTCTTTCAAATTGGATGTCTCCTACGAGACAAGTAATAGTCGGAGCACCTGGATCCTTATACTTATGAGCAATGTGATGCGCTATAATGGAGCTCACTTGCTCGGTGAGACGGACCTTTTTAGGCATGCTACTCCTTGTTCTACGCTTTTGAGTGCATAGGTCCTTAAGAAACTTGGCATATGAGGGAATCTGCTGGATTGCATCAAGGAGAGGAAGGTTTATTTTCACTTGTTTAAAGACCTCCATCATGTCTTTAATCTTCTCTCCTTGTTTCCCAAAATAAGAGGGCTCCTTCAGACGCTCAGGGAATGGAGCCCGAGGCTCGTATGGCATCTCAAGAGTGGGAGTAGTTGAAGAAGGGACTTCTTCTCTCACTCCCTTGCCCTTTTCCTCTTATGATTTCTTAGGTTGCTCCCTTTTCTCACTCACTCCTTTCAATGGAGTATCAACTAGCTTATCTCTATCCTCTCCCACTCTAGTATCTACTACCCTCCCACTTTTCAACGTGGTGATAGCATGGACTTGTTCATGTTGATGTTGGGAATTGCTGGAAGCATCCCCATCAACCATGTATTGTCCCTTAGGATTAACCACTGGTTCACTAGGTAGCTTACCCTCCTCTCTCTTATTAAGTGCATTAGCTATCTAGCACATTTGGGTTTCTAGCTTTGCTATTGCTTGAGTGTGAGAATTCAGCAATTGAGAGTGAGCTTCTAGGTTGCTAAGGGCTGCTAGAACCTTATCCTCAAATGCTGAATTCTTAGGAGGAGGGGGAGCTTGTGGATATTGTTGAGGAGGGGGTCGATAACTAGATGATGGATTATACGATTGATTCATTGGAGCTTGATTGTACAGCCCATGGGGTAGTGCTGAATTTTCCATCGCTGGAGCTCGCCATGAAAACTTTCGATGATTCCTCCATCCCGGGTTGTAAGAATTCGAATATGGATCATTACCCATTCTGGAGTAGGCTCCATTCACTTGCTCATAAGGCATAGCAGACAACTATCCTGATGTAGGACAATTGCTTTCTTCATGTGAAGTACTAAAGCAAAGTGAACAAGCCCTATAGTGGTGGGCCTAGGAGGACTAGAGGAAGCAGGATCAAAACCAGCCGCCATGAGTTGGTCTATTTTTCTAGATAGAGCATCCACCTTGGAAGTCATATTCAAAGGGTTGCTCACTTCGAAAAGACCTTCGACCTTAGGGGTGTGTATCCTACGACTCGCTAAAGCATGTTGGGCTGAATTATCACTAGATTCTCAAAGAGAACCCATGCTTCATCCTCACTTTTAAGCATGAAAGTGCCACCACACGAAGCATCTACCATGTGCCTATGTGGTTCTGTCAAACCATCATAGAAACATTGTACAAGTTGCCACTTGGGAATGGCATAGTGTGGGCACTTCCTAAGTCCTTAAGTCTCTCCCAAGTCGCATGAAACAATTCCCCTTCACTTTGGGAGAAGCTAGTGATAGCTCTCCGAATCTGGTTGGTCTTTCCTATGGGAAATACCTTTTAAGGAATTCATGTTGCAATTTAGCTCATGTAGTGATAGTATTTTCCTCCAAGGAATTCAGCTAATACTTGGCTTTGTCTTTGAGTGAAAAAGGGAAAAGTCTCATCCTTAAAGTATCCTCTGAAAAATTCTACAATTTAATGGTAGAGTAGATTTCGAGGAATTCATCGAGGTGCTTGTAAGGATCCTCATTATTAAGTCCATAATAGGATGGGAGCATTTGAATTATGCTGGACTTAATCTCATAATGACTTGCCGCAACTTACCGCAACTGAATGCATGAAGGAGAGGTGTAAGTCTTAAGGATATAGTGATCCCTAAGCAATACATGCCTCTCTTCCTCTGTTGGTTCCATGGTCACAGATGCATATCCTCCTACCAAGCTAGAGTCTTTTGGTCCTTACGTTCACTAAGGGTCCGTTCTAATTCTTGGTTGCAAGATAGAAGTGATAGGGCCAAGGATCACCTACCATTCATACACCAGCAACAGAAATAGTCCTAAAAAAAATAAAAGAAAATATCTACCTGGCTGTGGTGGCTGTTGGAAGAAGTTTTAAGCAAATCTGGGCTGTCTATGAAATTTCGATCTATCGCACCCCTGCGCTCGATCGCAATCCGCTCGATCTCAAGTTTACGCTCGATCACAATTCTGTAGACAGTACCTAAAACAAACAACACACAGTCGTAAAATAGAAAATAAATCTAAAAAATTCAAATAGACAATCTAAGAAAAAATAGTAATCTAAACTGAAAACCAATCCCCGACAACAGTGCAAAAAATTTATGTGTGCAATAATAACCACTCACAATAGGACAAATCCTTGTAGGATTGGGCTATTTTGAGGGTGTCGAACCTCAAGGATTGAAGGGATTTAAATTGTAATTTTTACCAGATTAATTCTAAGTAAATTAATTAGACAAAGAAAGTGAATAAGTGATCTTAATTCTAAAAATTAAAGTAAACTAAAATTAAGGGTTAGATCAATAAGAAAAACAGTAGAGTATTGATGATCCCTCTAACCCTTTGATATGGTAATCTCATGAAATCTAGGTATTAATTCAATGTCTGAAAACAGACTTATGCGGCTACAAGCACACACAACGTCCCAAAAAGGTATCATGCTAAGAATAAGCATAGGAGAATTCCATTGGCCATTACTAATCAGTGTTTTAACCATATCATCAAGATGCATAAGCTGAGAATAAACTTGTCGAGGGGTAATAATTTCCCTTATAGGTTTATCACCAAGCCACTAGTCCCACCATAGGCTTGTAGATTCCCATTCACAATGTGTTGAACGATAAATCTATGTGCATTAGATCTAAGGCCGAGCATCTTCCTCCAGGCCCATGATGCCTTAGAAGGAACACGCAAGCTCCAGAAATTTCTATCCCTTACGAGGTATTGAGACATCCATCTTCTCCATATCGAAGGAATCTTGGATACCACTATCCAAATATATCTCATAATCTCCGCTTTATTCCACACAATAAGGTTGGGGATGTCAAGGCCACCTTCACTTCTAGGTATGCAAATATTCTTCCAGGAGATTGCATGAATCTTATGTGTGAGATCCGGGCCAGCCCATAGAAATTTAGCACAAAGACTTTCAATAGATTTCAACACTCTTTTAGGCAGTATAAAAGTGGACATCCAGTAGACTTGAGTGCTGAAAAGAACAGCCTTGATGAGCGTGAGACGACCAGCATAAGAGAGTGATCTGGCCCTCCATCCTTGAATTTTAGTTAGCGTACTGTCCAAGATAGGTTGGCATTCAGAAAACTTCAAGCGAGAAGAGATGAGGGGAAGCCCCAGATACTTGATAGGGAGCGAGCCAGCTCCAAAATCCAGAATATGGAAAATAGACAACTGAGAAGGGGTGTCAGTACCCGCAAAGAAAATCAAACTTTTACTAGGATTAAATTGAAGACCAGCCATTGAATGAAAGATCTCAAGAGCATCCTTGAGGAGACCAATAGAGGTGGGATCAGCCTGGGAGAACATAAAGAGATCATCAGCAAAACAGAGCATACTCAAGCCTTGAACCTCACACCTTGGGTGGAAAGAAAAGGAAGACAAATTGGTCCTTCTCTTAACACATCAAGCAAGAAATGTAGGGTCATAGGGGATCCCCCTGTCTAATGCCCTTGTCTCCCTTGAAGAATCCAACCAGGCTACTATTCATAGCAATAGAATAAGATGGAGATGTGATACAGGACATGGTCCAGTAGATCAGTTTTTTGGGAATGTTCCATTCCAACAATAAAGTGTGTATAAGGCCCCAGTGGACAGAGTCATATGCTTTAAGGAGATCAACCTTTATAGCACATCTTGGGGGACCTGAATCCAGGTGATAATCATGTATCAGTTCATGAACTAAGAGGATATTATCAGCAATCCTCCTCCCGGGGATGAAAGCAGACTGGTAATCCCCTACCAGATCACCAAGGAAGATTTTGAATCTGTTAGCAATCAACTTAGAAATACATTGTAAATTGTATTGCAACAAGCAATTGGTCTAAAATCTTTAACATAAGAAGGGTTAGAAGTTTTAGGGACAAGAGTTAAAATTGTATGGTTAACCTGCTTGAGGAGGCAACCGGTTTTAAAGAAATCCTGTTTGAAGAAGTGTGAGGTGAACCCATCTGGCCCAGGAGCTTTATCATCTTTGAGGCTGAAGAGGCAATCCTTGATTTCTGCATCAGAAATAGCAACATTAATCTGGTCCCTTAAAGTGTTAGAGATGCCATGACCAAGATCTTGAGTGCCCCTGCGACCCTCAACACAAGAACCCAATAACTGCTTGTAGTAATCCTCAAAAAGCTTGTTAATTTGTTGAGGTTCAGAACTTTTCAAGCCACTATCATCATAAATGCTCGAGATTTTGTTCTTGAATCTGTGTCCCATTAAGGATTTGTGAAAAACCTAGGTGTTATGATCTCCAAGTTTAAGCCATTGAATGTGAGATTTTTGCTTGAATTGGGCTTCAAGAATAGAAGAGAGATATATGTACTTCTTTCTAGCCTCAAGTTCCTTAGCAGCAATGTCACTATTTAAGGGGGCTCCTTGAAGGCACACCTGAACTTATTCATCTCAGTACGAGCCTCATCAGTCTTTTTATCAAGGTCAGAGAACAGCCCTTGACTCCATGCCCTGAGTCTAGTTTTGAGCTTTTTAAACTTAGAGTATAGAATAAACATCGCAGTATCTTGGATATCAGTTTGCCAGACCTCGTTGATTACATCAAAAAAACCCCAATTCGTCAGTCTAGAAGTTGTAGAACTTGAAGGGGGTTTTGCCTCTAGGAGCATCAGGAATCAAGCTAATGATAGCAGTAGAATGATCAGATATCCCAGCAGTAAGCATCTCCACTTTACTGGCATTAAAATTGGTCAACCACTGATGATTAACCAAAGCTCTGTCAAGTCTGGTCATGATTAGATCAGACCCTTGGCTTCAATTTCTCCTGGTGTAGAAACATCCTTTAGATTTAAGATCCACCAGGCTCAGTTCATTTACCGTATCATTAAATTCAGCAACAGCTTGAGCTTGTATGGATCTCTCACCCCATTTCTTAGTATGGTTATGAATAACATTAAAGTCTCCAAGAATGCACTAAGTGCTAAAGGTTCTAACAGAGTGTAACTGTCTCCACAAGCACCTTTTTTCATATTGATAGTTATCCCATATACAAAAGTCAAGACAAACTCTAAATCAGTATGAAGGATCTTGACACAAGAATGAATGATTTGATCACTCTTGTAGATGATACTAAGTAAGACTTCCTGAGCATTCCACAGCAGCCAGATTCTCCCCCTTAAAGAATAAGAGTAGTTAAACTCCCTAAGCCATCCAGAAGCAATATAATTGGCAATAATCTGAACATTCACACTTCTAACTTTAGTTTCAACAAGTCCCAAAATACATATCTTCTGAGAAGAAATCAGTTTTTTCACTTCCTCCTGCTTCAGTGAGTTATTTAACCCCCTGATGTTCCACATTGCAGCCACACTATCCTCAGATCTTTGAACCAGTTTCTTGTTCAATCTCTTTTGTGCTCGCTTACTAAGTGGTATAATATCTCCTGAGCTACGATTCTAAACCGTCCCTTTAGAAATCAAGTATTTAGACGCACTAGGAGCAACATGAGGGGGGGTCAGGTCACCATCTTCACAAAGAATTTCAAAGGCATTATCCCTTTCGAATTGAGCAAAGCTTTCAAAATTATTTGTAGTAACCACCTCCTTACCCCTGTTCGAGGTATATTCATAAATCACAATAGTAGTAACTTCTTTAACCGTAGTACCCAAATTCTATTTATCAGAGGCCTCACAATCCACAGAAGATGAAGAATTGTGACCATCTGAATTGGAGATAGACACTTCATTCACAAATGGAACAATAGCCAAAGTGTGAGGCTCAGGGGGTTGTGAAGGAGGGGGAGCACACCCAGAGACTGGCTTAATAGGAGGGCTAAACTCCTTCTCAGGGTGAAAAAAATGTCTAGTAGGCTGCCAAGCTTTTTGTGGTTTAGATAGAGAGCAAGCATTATGTGAATGGCCAAAACAATGATAGTGGGAACATCTCTGGGGTTTCCAAGGGTATTCCACCTCAATATCCATGCATTCAGTGCTACCATCTCTTCTAGGTAAAATCAAAGGGACAAGAGGGGGGAGAGTTGAGTTAGTATCCACTTCAATACAGATTCGAGCAAACTTCAGGCGTGACGTATTCTTCATGGCTCCATCAAGAAAGAGGGGGGTCCCAATGTAACTAGCTATATAAGCTAAACCTTCTTCCCACCACATGTCCAAAGGAACATTCATAAGCTTGATCCAAATAGGAAGGTTGTTGAGAAATAGCTTTTCTAATTTCATACCTGGAGCCCAAGGTTTGACAATGAGGAGTTTACCTCTAAAGTGCCAACGAGCACCCTCCATAACAACTTGTTGATCCTCAAGGTTGGAGAATTTGAACATATAAAGTCCATATTCAACAGTGGTAATCTCAATTGAGCAATGCTTACACCAAGCTCTCTTAACCATAGATTTGAGCACCAGATAGGGAAGACGACGTCAATAAATCGCCCCAGCAGACAGCTCTCCCAATCTTTGGAACCATCCACAACAACTTCTAAGGGGGGCGCAACAACCATACGGCCATCGATTAGAGAAGGAGGGTAGAAATTAAGATTGGATTTGGAGGAAGAGGGGAGGATAGGCTAGGTAAAGAGTTCCATCCAGTTGCAGGGGCGTGAGCCAGATGCACCTTGGGGGGAACTCAGGAGAGGGGGAAGGGGAGCAACGAGGAGGGGAATGAGGAGGGGGAGACACAGAGCGCGAAGGAGAAGACAAAGGGGGAGGGAGCACCCCAATAGGGAAAGAGGGGGAGACGGGACGAACAGAAACCAGAGGAGAAGAGACAGGAGAGGAGAGAGGGGAAAGCACAACAGAGGGGACAGAGGAGACAGCGACAAGGGAAGCAGCAGAGCCAGAGCCTAGAAAAGATGACTAAGAGGAGGGGAAGGAAGAAGCGCAGGAGAAAGAGAGTTTAAAGATCGCGTGGGGTCAGGACAAGGGGAGAGCGCAATGCTCCGACCCGAAAGAGCAGCATCAACACCCGAAAAACCAGAGGAGGGAGATGAGCCAAGCACCGGGAATGCCATAACCGCCAAACAAAGCACAACCCCAGGAGCAGAAAAGAAAAAGAGAGAGGATCAGGAGCGGAGAAAAGGGGAACAAGCGGAGGAGGAAGGGGGGAGCAAACCACCACACACAGAAGGGAGGGGAAAGGGAAGTGCCAGAAACCGAAAAGAAAGAGGGAAACCAAGAAAAGCCAAGAGAAAGTAGGAGGGGACTGAATCAAGAAAAGGGAACAGCAAACGAAAACAGAGAGGAAGACAAGAACGTCGGAGGGGACAAAAGGACACCAGAAAGGAGCCAAAAACCGGAGAGGACACCAGGACGCCGGAAAGAACACCAGGACCCCGGAGAGGACATCAGGTATCCTGACGCCAAGAAGGTTAGAGTTTATATCAACACTCTACAAAGGAGTTTAGATACTCATGGAAGGGCTAATCTTCACCACGGATGGGTGGAAGGTCATCTCCATGATCTGTATACGCCCCAGCAAACAAAAAAACAAAGAACACAGCAAGAACGCGAAGAACACGAAGAACAGCAGAACAGAACATCAATCACTCACGAATTCCAATTCTATTCAAACTCTAATTCGATTCATCCCAATCTCTACAACCTATTAGAAGTCTTATAATACAAATTTTCCAATCTAAAAGTTATCCAAAAGAAGTAGGAACTTAATCGTTTACAGACCCATAAACTAATAGAACACGAAACTGTAGCTGGAATTCCGTGTGCGCTCGATCGCATCGCCCATGCAATCGATCGCAATGCGATCGGTCCTACTGTGCTGCGATTGATCGCACTTCACTGTCTGGGCTCTTCTGGGCTAAGTTTGGACTTGTTCCTTGGGCTTCCAATTGGACTTTCTCCTCTGTCTTCAAGGTGTAATTGGGCCTGAGTTTGAGCCTTGATCATCCCCTCTTACGAGCCTTGAATCTTGATCCAATTGAAGCTTTAATGTACTTGATTTAGTCCATATCTTCATCATCCTCATTAGACTTGCAAAACAACATAATTTCATTAATTCATTCACATTAACATATCTCAAAGACGAACAAATAGCAGTAATAAGTCCAAAGGTATAAGTGTTACACACTTATCAGAGATCATGTATTTTTTAAAATCTCACCAATGAAGGGTGTAATGAGATTCAGAAAGAAGGAAAAAATAGCGCTTAGTTTCATTGGACCCTTCGAGATACTGGAACGCCTAGGTAAGGTGGCATACCATCTCACTTTACTGTATCAGTTGGGAGTAGTCCACAATGTCTTCCACGTATCGATATTAAGGAAAAATGAACTAGATTCTACGCATATCATTGATAGGACTGAGTTACCATTAGAGGAGAATGTGACCAATGAAGAAGCACCGGTGAGAATCATGGATCGGATAGAATAGATACTGAGAACAAAAACCATTTCACTAGTGAAAGTACAATGGGGTCATCATGATGTAGCAAAAGCTTCTTAGGAATTGGAATCGAAAATTCGGAGGCGATACCCGACACTATTCGATAACCAAGGTACATACTAAATTTTTAGACGAAATTCCTTTAAGGGAGGTAGAATGTAGTGACCATGACCCTACCATTTAATTTGGTAATTAAATGATAGTTAATCCTTATTTTAAACCTTAGGATTTAATTGAAAGAAGAATGACTGAATTGGACCCTTGTGTAATTTTGAAGAAATAGTGGTAACTTGTGTCAATTCTGTTTTTTAGGTGGACTGGGCTTGGACCCTACACAATGAACTCAAATATGATCTTGGATGGGTCGAATAGCCCATTGGGCCCAAGGTAATGGTAATTAAGCAATTACTCTTTCATTTGAATTAATTGAGTGGGATAATGGAACTCTTCCACTAACCCACGTACCTTTCAACAATAGAGAGAAAAACTATCTTTGGTGATTCACATGTCCAAAACAAAAGAGAGAGAAGAGAGAAATCTGCATTTGAAGGAAAAGAAAGAAAAAGGAAGAAGAAGAAGGCAAAAGGAAGCTTGGTGATCTTCTATTGCTGGAAAATCTGCAGAGAAAAGATCTAAGAAGAAAGAGGTAGGGATTCCCATCGATCTTACGTTAGTTATATACATAGATCATAATGATGCTATAGATATAAATAAGGATTGCATGATTTGATGATCTTATTCATGATCTGAACAGCTTTGATGTGAACTTGTAGTATTTTGTGTATGGGTTGAATAACATTTATACGAGTGATTGGTATGTTTACATGATTAAGAATGTTTTAGATTCTAATTTATTGTGTTTGTAATGTTCTTACGAGTTCATATAGATTAATTATGATTTTCCAGAAGTATTCTATGAATGTTGAATGATTTGAGTAAAGATGATCTTTATGTATAGTCTAGATTTATAGGTTGAGTTTTGATTAAGTTCATGGTGATTTGAATTAAATATAAGATGTTTAAATGTGTAAAAACATGTATATGTGAGTGTGGGCACGAAGCCCTAGGAGAAAAACCTTTTCTGGGCTAAAGGCTCTCGGTAGGACTCTCGGTAGATGCCGAGATGTCTACCGAAAATGCCCTGGAAAAACATGCTCTTGGGATAATCTATCAAGCCTCGGTAGATGATCTACCGAACCCCATTTGATCCCAAATTTTAGAGGAAGTGACTATGAGGTGATCTATACATGTGTGTGAGGTTGGTTAGTCTGCAAAAAGGATGGTTGAGGCCGTATGAAATAAAGTGTATGATGGGGATTGATATTCAGGAAAATAAGGCAGTCCGAAATGTGAAATGATAAGATTATGATTTTAAGGAGTTTGGACATAGTAATCGAATTACAAGACAAGGTTGAGATGGTTAGTAATGTTAGTATAGGAAATTGGGTTATTTGAGTGGTGCTTGTAGCATGTACTTTCTATCTTATGATTGGTTCTAATGTCTAATTTTGTGATGTATGAGTGGTGCTTGGAGTACCCACTACCTATGTATGAATGATTGTGATATATGAATTGTCTTTGTGAGTGGTACTGGGAGTTTCAACTGGAAGTCAATGGGATTGACTATGTATTGTTTTTTAATGGTTGTGAGTGGTACCAGGAGTATCCACTAGAAGTCAATGGGATTGACTAATTGACTATATATATGTGTACTGGTGTGTTCCACCGTGTGATTAAAGTCCCTTAAAGAATGGAATCTATGTACTAGTGTGTTCCACCATGTGGTGAAAGTCCCTTAAGGAATGGAACGGTATACTGGTGTATTCTACCATGTGGTGAAAGTCCCTTAAAGAATAATGGGAAAAAGGAATGGTGGCATTCTACCATGGGTTTAAAGTCCCTTAAAGAATGGAATGTTGGCATTCTACCGTGGATGCAAGTCCCTTAAAGAACGGGTTGAATGGTCGAATAATTGAATGAGCATATGATTGGGTTATGCCTAATTTCCCCTGCATTGCATATGCATATCATCCACAATTCATTATGCATACTTGCATCATATCATACTGCATTGATCATTGCATATGTTTGACTTGAAGTGAATGTTTGTATGTATTTCCACATATTGATTGGTTGTGTTTGTGTTTTTCCTTGTGTTTGGATTGAACTTACTGTGGCATGGTGGGACCATGTGGTTAATTGTTTTGGCATAGTGGGACCATGTGGTTACTTGTTTTGCATAGTGGGACTATGTGGTTACTTGCTTTGCATGGTGGAACCATGTGGTGTATTTGTTATGCATAGTGGGACTATATGGTTTATGTATTTGTGCATGATGGGATCATGTAGGTTATGTTTTGATGTATAGAGGGACTATGTGGATTGGGTTTGAATGCATGATGGGATCATGTATACCTTACTATTTTTCATGGTGGGACCATATGAAAAAATTTATTATGATGTGATATGGCTATATGTGTGACTTTTCAAGTGTAATGGGATTACAATTGCAACAACCAGAAAATTTAAAATTTTAATATAAGGATAAAAGGGTAATTTAATATAACATAATTAAGACTTAAGCTAAGTAATCGAGTATAACATACTAAGCCAAACTGAACCTATAAATTAATTCGAAACCCCCAAGTAATATAACCTTAATTGGCTTAATTCAGGTATTAAGAACAATAAGTAACTCAACAAAATTAACAAGGACTTATAAGTAAATAAGCAATAGAGTTTGAAATCAGTAGCTGACTTGGTCAAACAACTTAACTTAATTAACTAGACCAAAAACTAGAAAATAGAGAATAAGGAAGTTAACCATAGTAATAATAATAAATAAATACATAAACCTAAGCCTAATACGAATCAAATAGGATACTTAATAATCATCTAGAAGCCTTATTAATTAAATTACAATTAGAATTTGAATCCTAGATATACTAAAAAACCCAAATTTCCTTAAAACAATGTAACTCTTAATTTGAAACCAATATCTTTAGATCATTATAAATAAGAAAGCTAATTGAAAATCTAAAACACATAAAGGATGATAAAATTCGTGGAGAAGCCCTAGCACGAGAAAATAAACCCAAAAAATACTAGAAAGAAGAAGAATGAACCCTCGAGGAATTCTACAGCAAATCAATGTGATTTTTCTTTCAATGTCCTGCGTATTTACTTTTATTTTAATTTATGACCATGGGAAATTATGTTTTGATGTTGATAACCCCTTTCCCATGATCTTACTAATAAAACCAAGTAACTATTAATCAACCAAATCTCTGTACACATTCATGCATAAGCGAAGAGGTTGAACCCATGAAATTGATCATGTGAAGCCAAGAAACCACTTTAGATATTTATAAGTCCAATCCAACGACCAAAAACTAGATTTCAAAGCATCCTTGAGTTGTAGGAACCTTATGAAAGAAATCCCAATAGAAAATTGCCCAAAACGAATTTCGGCTTGCCCAAAACAGAGCCTTATCTTTTGACATACTTTTCACTGGATTTCTCACCGAGACCAAACTCGGTGCGCCTTGAATACACTAAGCGTCACAGTAGAGGATTTTAGCCCCTAGATTTCACACTATACCATAGCGCGGCGCGCCGAAAGCACGTCGAGCCTCTATTTTTAACCAAACCCAGAACACCTTTTGAAACCCTTCATATTATACCATTCGATGACCTCTAAGCATGCCGAGACACACACCGAGCTTACGCCGAGACACACGCCGATCTTAAGCCGAGAGCCATATTGACCATATTTTGAACCTTAAATTCTGGAACACCTAAATTATACCTAACCTAATTGATTTACCATGTTATAGGCCCAGGAATAAACCTAATAATCCAAGACCATTCTAAACAGGTCCTAACCAAGTCTAAACCAATTTTAGCCAATTAGTGCCATGGATGAGGAAGTGATATTCTAAAACACGTAAGAGACCAGACCCTTGACCATTCCAACAGTACCATGCCCTTTAGTTGTGCATGTCTATGTACAAAAATTGAATAAATAATTCAATGACTATGTATTACCACTATTTATGTGATTATGTGAAATTAGTGTTTATGTGAGTGGAATGTCTTATTATATATGATTATGTATAACTGTCACTATTTCTATCATGATTACCGTATGTACATGAATATTCCTGCCTAATATGTGAACTTATGCATTAATAACTTCGAACCATGAGATTGTGCTCATGTCTTTGCTGATCTGAATATATGCCTATGAATTATTGTTTGTGCTAATTTAATGATCTGAAATTATGAGGCATCTTGGACTACCCTGCTGTGATAGCAAAGTCTAATACCCTATACCTTATATGGGATTAGATTACACTAGACTATTGACCATTATTAACCATTTTTGTCCTATGGTTGGACTATGTTATATTATTATGTATTGAGGGCTGCACATCCCAATAGACCAATTTGTTCGTTTCACCCAAGGTGAGGGATAAGACTTGTATGGGTGTCCCAAAAGACTTGTGGTAAGATGATAGGTGAGGGAATGTTCACATTATGATGCCCAATATCTAAATCATATACCCTTCTGTTAGTTGTTAATATGTAAGATTCCTTGAGGAGTTTACAATTGGAATTCTTTGGAGTATTACCCATGATCACAAATAAGTGGGGGAATTGTGCCCTCTAGTTCGATGCCCCCTAAAACTATGATGTTGTCACGACCCAAACCAGTTTAGATCTGTGGATCCATAACCGGGTCGGATAGCGACTCTCACTCCAAATTGCTATGAGAGTGGCATACAATATAAGAACATAAGCGGAAGTATAATACACAGTTCTAATAAAATATAACATTATTAATAACAATGTTCTTTACTTTACAAATTCTGAAAATTAAACTAACTAGTATAAATTAATTATCTTCTAAGTTCTATCTTTAGATTCCCATTCCCAAAGCTCTCTTTAGTGATCTACCTTCCTTTAATAACCTGAAAAACAAAAATATAATATTCGTAAGCCAAAGCTCGTTTGAGTAGACCTTTAAAACAAGGTATTTACTCAACACCTAATGCTACAACCAAAATATAATATATAATATAATGGTCTGAAATATATATAATATGATAAAGAAATCTGAATAATGAATAATGATAATGATAAATAAACAGCAATATATTTTCTCTATCAAATGTCACCTTAGTCTGTATCATAAGGATATCACAAGGTCATTTTATCATACTAAATGCCTAAGTCTATATGATAACCATATCTAGTGCATCATACACCAGACAACATCAATAATATCAACAAGCACATGATAATGCAATATGCATGAAGTATGGTATTCGAATGGTTCAAATCTCCATATTAACCAATCAATTACACTGAGCAAGAATGTCTTCTCGAACCATTCCCCTGCGTACACGGCCACTCGTAATGTAAGATATTGTATGTGCGCATCATAGTTTTAAGGGGTTTCGACCAAGAGGGTACAATTCCCCCACTTATCTTCAGTAGGGCAATGCAAAAATCCAAGGTCTCACATAATTAGGATTAACCTCAGTAAAAAAGTGAATAATTCGAATACCAAAGGGTTGACTCTTATGATTTAGATTTGAAAACCCCATATAAGGCATATCCCAAATCCTTTCATCTTACCACAAGTATTTTGAATCCTATACCTCTCACCTTGGGCGAATAAATAATAGTCTCTCCATGGACTGAAAAATTGGTATAACCTGCCTTGAGTCTAAGGCAGTATACATAATAATTGGTAAAGTCAAATAAAAAGCCTTCTCGGCTGGGATTTCATATGCAACTCATTGATTCAGGTCCGTTTATTAAAGCAAGTCAAACACAATAATAACACATCACATATATTCACATCAGTATGAACATGAGCACAATCTCATGATACTAAGTTAATAATAATCACATAATATATCCCAAAATATATGGTCTGAAGCATAAGGTACATGATGATGGAATTATAGATAATATAGTTGAATATGATAAGTTTTATGGAATTATAAGGTTCACACAACAAGGTTCTGATATCATCAACAAGACTAAAATCTCGTAATTAATGCAAACAACAATTTAAAGATCAAATCTCATGAGAACAAGTACTCAATTCCATCATTACACTATAGGGTTACTTATATCATTTATATGGTTAAGAGGATCATACTAGTTCATAGGAATTATTGAAATAGGTTAGGTCAAAGGTAATTTCAGTAGTTGGTCCAACAACCAATGGTGAAAGGAAGGTTAATTCAGTATGGTAAAGGGATGATTTGATTAACAGGTTGAAAGGTTAATTGTAGTGAAGGAATGGCTCAACATGATGAAGGGATGGTTAAATTATCAATTTGAAGGAATATAATTAATATTGTGAAGGGAAATTTCCACCGGCAGGATGCCGGCAGGGTTCTGGCACGCCAGTTGGGTCATCCCACAGGGCATTGGCTGGCTTGGCTCAACCGGTAGGATCCCGGCAGGGTCCCAACAGGATGCCGGCACACCGGTTGGGCTGGCTAGTTGATCTGGTTGGTTCAAGGCATCTGGTAGGGGCTACCGATACCCCGGATTGGTGTCTAGCAGGCTAGGAAGTGACCTGCCCTGCCCAGATTAGGGTCTTCTGCACCCGACAAGCTAACCGGCACACCGGTTAGGCCGCTGGTGCAAGGGAAGAGGTTTTAAGGTCAGGGATTTCACGGGGTGGTTTATCTAAACCTCCTAGGGATTCGTGCATCATTACTTGGTCAATTTGTCTATAAATTTACATCAGATATCAATAA
>JAUPMG010275985.1:0-18869 GCA_031762675.1 Pachysandra terminalis | reverse complement strand
TTTTATTAAAGTAGCATTGAATTGAACTAAACACCTTCTCGTGGGATCGACCCTTTACTCTCACTACTACATATAAATATTTTATTAGTATTGGAATTAATTTGTGTGCATACGACTAACCACACCAGAAACATTCAAATTCAAATCCTTTATTTAATGCAACAGACAAGATATCATAGGCATATATTCAGACATTCAATCATATGGGCACAGTCCCATAAACTAACTTACTAAGAAAGATAAAGCACATAACCTAACTTACTAACAATATAGAACATATAATCTAATTTACTACATAATATAAACACATATAACCTAACTTACTAAGAATATATATACAATAGATCAAATTCTACCTACATACTTCTATATATAATACTAACAGAAATTTAAATGTAATACAATTGTACAGTTAAAGAATAAGGCAAGTTAGGCACATCCGCAACAAACTCCTCATCAACAATATCTATTGGATTCATCAACGTGATCCAACTCATCATAGAAATACATGAGAGGCATCCGAGTGCCTAAACGAAGTGCATTCTCATAAACTAGTTATCAAGACTATCTCAATATGACTAACTCACAGTTGAATAGGTAAATAAAGCATTATAACATCCAATTGTGTATCAACAAGTGTACTATAATGGTACAAAGCTAATAGGAGGGTTCAGCGGCCATGCTTACCCATTTCCCCGAAAACCTCTACTGCTTGGCCAAACTAAGAAATCTAAATTTTAGGGGTGAGGGGTCGGATTTTTCATGTGAGGTCTAACTGACCCGGAAATATACTAAACACGTGTAACTAGTCAAGATACACGCGCTCCCATTGGAATCATTCCATTTGGACCAGTGGAGTGTTTCGGCGAGGTCTTCGGCGACCTTTCAGCGCGCTTAAATGTGGAAAAGTGTTCCAAATGGGTTGGCACCTTGGGTTATGGTCCAAAAGAGTCTCGATAGACGAGAAGTCAACTTGGTTTGCCAATTATATATTTTGGCGACCTCTTAGGCTCACCTAAAGGGGTTTCGACAATCTCTTCTGTGTGCCTAAATTCCTTTGGCGACCATTCCCGAGAGCCATATTTGACCTCTGAGATTCGGCGACCTCTTCGATGCGCCGAAGAGCGCGCTTAAGCTGGGGAAAGGGCCAATGAGGTTGAAATTTCATTGGGAGTTTGGTTTTATTCTTAGGAGGGTTGACTATGATCGAAATTCATTTTCATTAGGTCTATAATGGAGATTTGGGGTTTTCCCCCTTTTTCTCTCCATCTAGGGTTGGGTTTTTCCACATGCGTGGTTAGACAAGGTGTTCTAGTGTTTATGGTTCCACATGCATCAATAAAAATGGTCTAAACCCCAAGGAGAAGGTGGGTATGAAGCAAACAACCTTTCTCCTAGGTCAAAATACCAAAACACAACCAAATAGCACATTCAACGGAGGTTACTCAACTTGGGGTGTGGCCGGGTGGGTCCAGGTTGATTCGTAGCACATCTGGGACTTGGATGCTCTCCATTTGCTCCTCATTTGGTCTGAAACCCCAAGAGAATGAAGGAAGAGAAGAGGAAATGGGTTTTATGAACTAAGTGCTCTATTTATAGTCAAGTTGTGAATAGTGTCAGCACTAAGAGGAAAATGGGGTTTTCGGTTCTACATTTTCCGACTGGCCACCTATGCAGGTTCTGTTAGAGGGATTTGTTCGATGGATCTGAGGTCGATCTCGAAAATCAACGAATGTGATTAATTAACTTATTTAATTATTTAAATCTTAATTAATCTCTAAGTTTTTAGCTGGCCATTCAGAGTGGCTACCTGAATTAATTTAATTTCTTAATTAGCCTAACTTTCTGAGGTCAGGGATCTAATGGGCATCAACTTAGTCTACTTGTGGACCTAATTTAATTATTTTAATTAAGCTTAGTTACTAATCAAGTTTAATTAAGGTTAATGGTTCAGGTCCTTACAGGTTCACTATATTGCATTCTATAAATTTTGAATTCGGTATATTGTGCATTTTACCTCCCCAATCTAGTGCCTTGAACATGACCTTCTCTTCCTTTGAAATGGTCCTAATTGAAAATTTAAGCCATCTTTGTGGGTACTCGCATAGATTGGTTTGCTTTGACTGGACCTCATCGCATTGTTTATAAATATGCAGAACACAGTTCAGACCAAGCTAAGATTTTGAAGCTCTGCAAGAGAGTTGAATATACAATTCGAGCTTGGCATCTTCTACAATTTGAGGATTTGATGATATGTTTTGTTTGCCTGTCCTTCTATTAGAATGAACGTTATATTTTCAGTATTGATGAAACTCATTGGTTGTATTTTGTTGAGTTTCCTTGTTTTGATATATCTATAACAGAACAAAATTGTTGATCGACTTTTGTTTTTAAATTACATGGCTAATAACCCCATTTCTTTTTTTCAAGTGAAATATGTGTTAAAGTTATTGAATGTGTTGTTTTCCTTTACCTCTTTCCATTAAAGGTTTCTTAAGATTGTTTTTCTCATTACGTAAGGAGGTCCAATCCTTTTTTTCCCTTATTTTAATTTATTAGCATAATCCTAAGACATTTAGATCACTATGATACTTGTTAAACTTGAATTTTTGATTTTTACTATATCTTGTGTTACTAAAAGTGATTACCTTTTTTCCTTTTAGGGACTTCTTGCAGCCCACTCACTAAGGTTCCTCCAGCATATGTACTAGTGGTGAGAGTTAACAGGGGGGAAGACAAAGACGGTTGCCTTACTGTCGACAGTGAATTGGACTTTGAAATATCTGTTGTTCTTTCTTTACTTTCCGAGTGTTGTTATATATCCGTTGTTAAATGCATGATCTCATACATGTGGATGTTAAGCATAGTTGTAATTTGATTATTTGAACTTGTAAATAATCCAATGGTAGGATGTTCACATTAAATCTTAGTTTGACTTGCACTCACTAGCTTCTTTTGTTCTCCTAGCTTTTCATTATAACATTCTATGAGTTTGTAATCTCTCTCTCTCTCTCTCTCTCTACAGGTTTAGTAATGTTGTGTAGAAGGGTTTTTAAGAAAATGAGGGAATTAACGGCGGTCATATAGGACCGCAGTTAATTCCCATAATTAACGGCGGTCTTCGACCCCCGTTAAATAGCTTGTTACGGTTTACAAAGGCTCTTGAAGATCGGTCTATAATTCATGGCAGTCATAAAAACCACCGTGAATTACCTATTCCTCGGCAGTCTGGCCCACCGCAAAAAGTCCTCTTTAACAGCAGTTTCTGATCACCGTCGATATGCTTCTAATTGTCGGTGGTCCAGTAAAATCGTCGTCCCTTTCACTGAGACTTCTTTTCTCGGCCAGGCATAGCGCGGGGGTCTCCCTTACTGCTGATAAAGGAATGGACGGCAGTTTGGAGACCTTTATCGGTGGTTTTGGACTGCTGGCAAAAAGCTTGTGTTTTGTAGTGATAATGAGATGGGTTTGACTGTGAGTGCCAGGTGTTTGAGAAATTGTCTCATAGAACCAAAGGCTAGTTAGAAGGCTCTAGCCTACCTGCGGGGAATTTCCTTTGAATTCTATGGTGTACCCTACACACTATTGATTTATTGAACTAACTTGACCTAAATTACACTCACCATGTACTTAGTGATTCGACATGGACTTGATATGTTGTTTTGATGACCTTATATGTTGTTTAATGGTACTTATAAAAAGAAAACCTGTGATGGCATCCAGCGGATTATTCGTGTATATGGGCGCACGGATAGCTTCCAATGGATGCTACACTGGATGCCTTACTGTTGCTAGGTTGCTAGCTTGTCCGATCAACCGGGCAGCGACAGATAGAGTAAATAGTATGGTTTGGTTTGGTTTGAACACTATTAGGAAACTTATGATGGTTCCCAATAGATTATCCGCGTGTATGGACGTGTGTATAGTTTCTAATGGAAATTATCGTTTAAGTCCTAAGTTTAATTATTGCATGCATGCTAAGCTTATGTAAGTTGTTAAGTGAGCCCAGGTGGTGGATACTTCTGATTATCCTTGCGAGGTTATCTGGATAAGTTGAATATACCTTTGGGTTGAAAGTCCCACTTAAGTAGGGTAGGTTTCTTGCGCCGTTCTATCCGGTTGGCTAAATCTTGAGTAGCCTCTCTCTGAAATCAGAAAATGGTGACCTTCATGTCATATTGATGGGTTAGTAACCCTACGAAGAAGAGGGACATCCTGCTGTTCCTGGTGACGTATGTCCTGAACTTGTTTTGGTTGGAAGCTACAATGAGGGCACTAAACTAGTTACATGAGTTTGGTACATTTCACATCACATATCATTCTTGCATTCCCTTGATTGAGCATGTCATGTAGATCATTTGAATGTCATTCTCTCATTACATATCATTTATCATCTTGTAAACTATCTTTGTTACACTTACTATTTACCTTATGATTATTTGATCTTGTTGTTCCATGAATTATTCGTTAACGGTATTTTATGAGGATTGGTAATAGAGATGCTCTTACTGGGCATTTGAAGCCCACGCGACTTATTATGTTGTAGGTTGAGTTGTGATGAGGACTGATAGGAGACTCGATGTTGATTTGCTTCATTTTAATACCAGCATAAGGATTAATGTTGTTATGGTAAAATTATTATAGTTTGATTATGGTACAAATTGTATTGGTGTATAGTTGTATTTGGAACTGTGACCCTCCTAAGGTTACATGGATTTATGTATGTTAATTCTTTTGCTTCCGCACTCTAAATATTTAATGATAGTAATTCATGTTGCTTTTATTTCCGTGTATTTCATATGGCAATCCGTGCTCCATGCGTGGAACCCCAAGGTCTCACTTTGAGATCCTTGCTACCCGCATAAGGATTCGTGCCATGGGTTTTGGGGCGTGACAAATTGGTATCGAAGCCTAAGGTTTATTCAAATCTGGAGCTTTTTAGCAAACTTTTCAACTTAGGTCTTACATGAGTTGTTTAAGTCTGTCTGAATTGGTTTGGGACTAGAAGATTAGTGAAATTGGGAATTTCCTAAGAGTTTGAAATTAGGAGAATTGGTAATTGCTAGATATCACATAGGTTGTTCAAAATGACAAGGTAGTCTGAATTATAAAGAATGGGTACTAAAGGGATAGATAGGTGAGGATGAGAGGGAGTGTTGATTGTTGTTTGTACACCTTAAAGGACACTTTTCGAAGGACACCGAAGGATGGTTGGCCACTATCTCTGAAGGTCCTAGGATTGAACTTCAGGGATGTAAGATGTTCTATGTGGTGAGCATAATGTGTTGGGAAGTCTGATACGATCTACCCACCAGGAACTCATTAGTGTTGAATGCTAAGACTTATGTAAATATGTAAAACGCTAACACTGACCAAGTACCTCCATATATATAAGGGACAATATAGTTGCAAATACATTTAGCCTTATAATTTATGAAAAGGAAGGTTTGTTATCATTATTATAAAGAATCAATAAAAGACATTACACAATTATTTATGAGGGATTATTCCCAAATTTGATTGTTGGGTGACTAATAATAATTTGGACTAGAGTGAAAGAAATTGGGAGAATAAATATATTTTGGAACCCTTAGTATGAAGTAATATGAAATTTAGTTATGATTGGGTCAAGTACAAGTCCTGCAGTGAAAATGCAAAAACTTTAATTTGAGGTATAGACCTAGTGTAGACCTGGTCCAGATATCAATTGGAGTTGGAATTAAATTATTTTGGATATGATTTCATCATTTTAGGAGGTGATAATTATGAAAATAAAATTATGAAAGAAAAATATTAAATGTAAGAATTAAAAATAAGTATTTTTGGGCATTTTGTGGGCGTTGGCACCCTGGCCGTTACCCACCGGTACACAAGTGGTGCGGGGGTACCGAGTGCGCTAAGGCAAAGATACCCTCTAAGTTGTGATTTTCTTCTACATTTCGTTCTAAACCCTAAAATACCTTCCTCCTTGCTTCGAAAGCCTCCCAAGACCTTTCAAAACCTTAGATTCCGATTGTTTTTCTCAAATCATGCAATGCCTAGGATCAAGACTACTGGTGACCCAAATCCCTTGAAGAGGACTAGAGCATCAACCAAGAGGGCTATAAGAGACGGTGCAAGTTCATCACAACTACCGCCAGAACCAACATGTGAGCAAGAAGCGGAAGAGGAGAACACCGATGGCGAGGAGCAAATGTCCGACTCGGAACCTAGGGCACAAAACCCTCAATGACAGTCGGATGTCAAAAGGGAAATAACCCACACCTTCTTCAACCATCATGTCATCGTCGAGAGGCTGGTGAGCATCGAGCATTTGAGGCCCTTAGGAATAGTGGAGATTTTGGTGAGCACCAAATGGCTTCCTATCATCTACTGGGATGGTTCGACATTCTTGGTCATTATACAACACATGTACGCATCAATGGAGACGCGCAACGAACGCAGTATGTTCATCCGGTTCAAGATTCATGACCGAACCCATCGTTTAACGGTACCGTTAGTTGCAGAGATCATGGCTCTAACCATGAACCCATCGATGGTCTATTTGCCTCATTTAGAGAGTGAGGGGATGGATGTGGTGACCCATAGGCTTTGTGGCGATGTGATTTAGTTGAGAGATGGCAATGCACTTCCTGCAACCACCATGCTTCCACAATACCGTATCCTCCACAACATTTTCATCTGCAGCGTGTATCCAAAATCCGGGAACACCACCAACTTGGCTTCTCACATGGTTCAGACATTGAACCAGCTGGCACTTGGGCGGAAACCTTGTTTTTCGAGTTTGATCATGCAGCACATTATTCTTTTCATCATGAATCCTAAGAAGAAGAACCAACTCCTCTTCGCCTGTTTGATGACGGCATTGGCACGAGATGCCATCACCCAGAGATGAGGAAAAGATGCGCTCCAACACCAACATTAAAGCAATGGGAATCATGCCATCTCAACTTGAGGATACCGGGAGGGGAAGAGAGAGAGTGAGGAGAGAGAGCGTACCATAGAATGTGCCAAACGAGGAGGTCCCACCGCAGCCGTAGCAAGAGACACCCCCAGCACTCAGGCATGTAGCGTCCACCTCGACATAGATTGCTTGACTTCCAGTCCCTTAATATACCAGGAGGGACAGATACATTAAGACCAGGCTAGAGTCTCTGGAGAAGACAACAACGGAGATCAGGATAGAGATCCGGGAGCACTGATCCGCGTGGGAGAAGGCGACAGAGCAGATCAAGCACGACCTGCATGAGATAGCCTCGTCCTGTCACAGGACTGATGATGTGATTCCACCACCACCATGAGTACCATCACCTGTGCCAGACAGCAGACGGCTGGCACAAAAGAGAAGGAGAGGAGGACGTGCAGAAGACAGAGAGTGTCCAGTCGTACTAGGAGTAGAGGGGAGGGAGCCCCGTTTGTTTAATGTTTTTCTTTTGTTGATGTAAATCTTTATATTTGTTTGACTTTTGATGTGTAGTGGTAGCAAGGACTACTCATCTTATGTTGGAAACTTCTGTGGTTAGTGTCTATGTTTTTAAATTCTAGTATTTGAATGGATTAATGTTTTTATGCTTATGTGAATGATTTTATTTTGTTCTCTATCCAAATGATAAGGATGAATGTATTTTATTTGTTGCTGATGTGTATTTAATACATTGGAATTCTATGGAGTAGCGTACCACTGTGTGATGACAGGAAGTAGTGAGACCATCCTAAGACTGACTGGGCGTGTCCCAAGTCAATCGGAATAAGGTATCATCTAGTTACGGCATCCGTTGGGGAGCATTAGTTGTGTGATTGTCCCGACTTAGGATTATCACCATACTAATTTCGAGGATGAAATTCTTTTAAGCGAGGTAGGTTGTAAGGGCCTGAACCAAACTAATATAAGTTCTATTTATTGAAAATAAATAATTATGATTTTTTCTTATTTAATTGGACACGTTTCAGAACTTAATAATCAGGACTAATAAATTAATTAGAGCAATAAGTTAGTTTTGAAACAATTATACTAGAATTAAGGGTCTATGAATAATTAAATAAATTATGGGACAGGGAATGTAATTATGTTCAGATTATTGTTTGGACTTTAGTGAGGTGCATGGAGTGGGAGAAAGGGGTGGGGGTGATGGAAGGAAAGTTCCATAATTGCCTTCCCCACTTTTTCTATTCGAATGAAATAAGAGGAAGGAAATAAGAAGAGAATTTTGGAGAAGGAGAAGAGAAAAGAAAGACTAACCCTAGCAGTCCATAGTGGTGGAGAAGAAGAAGAGGAAAGGAGGACGAAGGAAGAGGAAGAATGGGAAGAAATGAAAGGAACAAGAATAATCTAGGAATATGAATCTCAACGCATTAAAGGTAAGTCTCATTTTCTATATGATTCGCATAGAAGACGTAAATAGGTTTAATAATTTGCCTTGGATTTGTGTTCATCGATGATATATGTGTTCAATAGCCCATTTTGATGTTTGAAATGAAAATATGTGATTTACGCACTTTAGAAATGGATTAGTTTGAATTCGCAACATGAGAGAAATCCTGGAAATCACATACGGGCTGCTGGCCCGAGATCCATCATCAAGCACCGGCTCACCGGTGGTGTAATAACCCAAACTAAATTAGGGATTAAGTGTAATTACAATAGAATTAGGGGTTAATTTGAAATTTTAGTAAGTAGCCATATTATTTGACTTTGAATGTTTGTGATTGCTGGGTAGCACTGTAGGAAACTAACTGCTTCACGAACAATCATAACTTCTTAATTTATAATGTGTGGTTAGGATCTTGCAGGACATAAGACATCCCAATCAATGGTTGAGATTTAAAACATTAATAGAAGCTTCCATAGGAGTTAGAAACTAGCTAGGATTTAAATATTTAAATAATAAAAACGTAGTTGAACTAGAAGAGCTGGGAATTCATCTAATGGTTTAGAATCTAAGACATCTCAATGAAGGGACAAGATTAAAACACAAAGATTAATACTAATAGGACTAGGAAGTTGTTGAATTAGTATAAATAAGAGGCCTGGTCTGGATTTCAAAAATCACACGAAGCTTAAAGCATTGAAGGAGATGAAGGAGAAGAAGATAGCTGAATTATCTACTCTGACTCAGCAACAACACTGTAAGTATTCAGATTAAGCATGTTTTATGATTTAAGTAGAGTTTAAAGTTTGTTTCTCAATTATAGGAAGTAAGTTTCCAAAATTATATTAGTTTTCAAAGATTTCCAAAGTGATTTAATAGCTAATTATTCACTTATGTTTTTCCTAAGTATTTCAGTTGGGTTTTGTTCAGAATTTAAAATTAAGGGAGGTTACTTAAAGAATAAAATTGATTAGGATTATAATTAGAACATAATTGTAGAAAAACTGCCTAGAAACCGCTATTCGGTGAGCCGAGCACTAGCCGAACCAACCCAGTAGAGCACTCGGCGAGTACTCGATGAGCCGAGCACACGTTGAGCCTCTTCTTTTGATATTTAAGCCCCTGGTTTTCAAGACGATGTCGTGCTCGACGTGCCGTGGACGCGCCGAGCGTAATAGTAAGATTTTAGGGCCCTAGATTTGGCGCCGTCCGAATTCTCGATGAGTTGAGAATGAGCTGAGCGAACCCCTGTGGCCAAAACCCAATTAATCAGAAAACTATGAAATAATTCCAGGCGACTACTTGATGCGCCGAGTACCCTCCGAAACACACACCGGCGACCTCTAGGCGAGCCGAAACTTGCAAATTGTTGAAAACTAATTATATATTCGTGAACATGTGTAAATTGATCATATTAGATTCTTTCTGATGTTATTTAAGCATGAATATGCATGAGTCAATTACTTATGATCTGGTTGGGATAGAATATACATGAGATAGAACATGATATTTTGATATGATTGATTTCATATGATTTTAACATATCAGGTGTAATGATCCGTACCCTTAGAAAGACTCACTGTTTAATTTTCTTGTTTAAAGTTGAATTAATACAAGGTTAGGGGTAAAGGTACAATTAACTTATTATTGGCTTAGGGGCTAATGTGTTATTACCTTTACTAAAGGGTAATTACTTTAATTTAGAAACTTTCTTCCATTAGCTTAAAACGTGAACAACAAACTTCTCCATTTAGCCAAAACGTAGTCAGCAAGACTAGCTTTGGAAATCAACAAAGAGTAAATCTAAGGAAACTAACTAACTTAGACTAATAAGGGTAAACCATTAACTCCTAACTTGGGAAACGGAGAGACAACCTTTGTCTTAAGAACTCAAATGGAATGGCTAGGGGAGAGAAGCTGAGTACTTTGAGTAGTTTGTGCAGAAAAGAAAGGAGGAAGAAGGACGCTGATCTGAAGAGTTGAAGCTTGAAGACTGAAACCAGAAAGAATCTGAGAAACAACTAGGTAAGTAGCTTATCCAGCCTTCTACAACGATCATGTGATTAAATTTAATTAGTTTATTATTGATTTGGTCTTTGAACATGATTTATCAAACTTATATGTTGATTTTCATGATTTATGAATAGTAGGATTTCCAGAAAATGGATTACATAGTGATATTAGAAATTGGACTGTTTATGTTTGATTTTCATGAATTACTTTGATATTATGAAATAAATGAATATTTTAATGATTATGATCATATATGGTTGTGTTTTTAATGTTAGTATGTATTTAAGTGATTTCGTATGTGAATTGGATACATAAACACATCTTACTTGCATTCTGGAAAATTACAGAACATATGCCAATTTGAACCATCGATTATAGAACACAAGCAAATAATGTTTATAATTTATTTTATATTTTATTTATATTCTACTATTCGTTAGGAATACGCCAAAACAAGTTTGAGGCGATTCCGATGTGTATTTAAAACGATATGGCCAAAATAGTGACTGAAGGTCAAAGTTGAAAAACACTGTTTCTTGGTAGTGTGCTATCGAGCGCAATGCGATCGAGCGCAATTCCTGTGGGATCGAGGGCAAATGCACAGAACACAGCTTTTTGACAGAACTAAACCTATATTTTATATGATATATATGTAAACCAAATTGTAACCGTTTTTCAAGGACACGTAGAGTTGTGATTACCCACTTATCGTAGTGAATGGATTTCCCACTTATACTTAGTGGATACGATTTCCGACTTATCGTAGTGGATGGATTCCCCACTGATGTGGATGGATTTCCCACTTATGTGAATGGATTACCCACTGATGTGGATGGATTTTCCACCCATGAGGTGGAGGAAAGATCAGAACTAGTATCTAATGACTAACTTGTTAATGGGAATACCTATGATGTGCTCCATTAGATTACTTGTGTATATGGGCGCGTAAGTAGCTTTCACGGGAACGTATCATTGGTATATCCAAAGCATCATAGGAATACTTATGAGTTCTTCCATTGGGTTACTAGCGTGTATGGGCACGTAAGTAGCTTCCACAAGAATACATCATTTGGATTCCCTAGGATAGGCATTCACACTATGATTGTTGAAAGGTTAGGTGTTCCTTGGAAGGAAAAGAGTTTGGGTTGCCTATTTCCCCGTTGGTTGAAAGTCCTACAAAAGATAGAAGATGGTGGCCGTTAAACCATGGGTTAGTGCTCGGATCAGCGCGAGGGGCTTGCCCGTTGTTCCTGGTACACATGTTCCAAACTGGATATCCTAAGGACAGCTAGCACGACATGTGATCATAGGTGCATTACTTGCATATCATATTGTGTTCATTGGATAAGCATCTTAGAAAATTGTATTTCACATTCATATCCATCATATCATATCATTGTTTATAATGTTTGTCGTATTACTGGTTTATCGAATGATTTTATAATCATATTGTCATTGTATGTTAACTAGATCATGCTTGCTGAGTATTCTATACTCATGCAGTTTTTCATGATTGCAGATTGATATAGTACTTATAGACGAAGAGACATGGACGTGTGATTACAGATGGACTTTAGATTTCACTTTTTTTTATTCAGAATTTATGTTTATTTTAATTGGTTGTATGGCTCTTCTGAAGCCTTTGATGTTATTAAGTTGAAGACTCTGATGTAATAGTTAATAATTATTTCCGCTTTTGTTACTCTGAATTTTAGGAATTAAATTTAGGGCTTTCTCATGCTTTGTTCGAAATGACATGCGCGGTCCAAAAATGGATCCCGAAGGTGGCACCTCGTGATCCGTGCCTTTCCACCTAGGGATGTGAGTCATGGGATTTGGGGCATGACATCAAGCATGCTGGGTAGACTTATTACACACTGTACATAACTATTACCTGATTATTTAACCTGCACAATCATCACTTGCACCTCGTATGCCTTAAGACCATGGATTTGGTCTACAGGTTAAACCCCTTTGCATGTAAATCCATACTTTTGGATTGTTAAGGCTACAAGGAGAGTATCATGATCTAGAAATCATGATAGGTGAGGAAACTAATATTTTCTTGTGTTGAGGGACCGTACATCCCAATAGACCTTTTAAATTAATTTTTTCAATGGTGAGAGAAGGTTCACATTCTGAGGCCCAATATCCAACACATATGAATTTAATGGTGAGGGAAGGTTCATATTTATGATGCCCAATATCCTAATCACAAGAGTGTAATTTTGTTAGTAGATCGGGTAATGTTTGATTTACAAAAGAAAGTTCACAATGTGAGACCTTGGGCTAAGTCCCTATGATTGGAAATAACTGAGGCACTTGTGAGTTCTAGGTCAAAGCTCCTAGAAACTATGATGCACACATAGAATAATCTATTGTTTCAGCCATGTATTGGGTGATGAAGGTTCACATTGTGAGGCATCCTTTGATAGTACAATTAAGATCGTGTGTGAATCATACACTAAACAAATATTATACAGCCAACATCATACATATTAGATTTTTTTAAGTCACATTTGGTGATCTTACTTGTTAGGTGCACATCATGCATTAATAATTGAATCAACTATTACATTGCACATATCTTATTCATACTTATAGGTTCAGCCTGTTATACTTGTATATTGATAAATATCTCATAAATTATTCACTATTGTTTTTGCTGACTATTAGTGAAGAGTGAGCCTTGGCCCTACTTCAAGTAATTAACCATGTTCGATTCGTTTATTTACTGAGCTAAGTGTACCTGACGCTTTCGAGCACAACATATTTCAAGACCTGTAGTTGATGGACACATGGACCATGAGGATCAAAGTGGAGATCAAGAGTGCTACGTAGATTTTAATCGAAATTAGAGTTTTATTCAATGATTTTCTTAGTTGTTGTAATAGGGTTTTTTCAATGAAATTTCAGTACTTTATTAGATAGGTTAGTTAATAAGGATTTGATTGAAAGCATGAGACTAGTTTTATTTTACTTTCCGATATTTTCTTTTTTTGAAGGATGTTATTAGATGGATACTATTTTATTAATATTATTTTTTTATGCTTAATTTTATATAAGATCCTTCTTATTTAAATGGTATTTGATACATATCTTTTATCCACTCCCATCTGGATATGGGTGAGAGTTGCATACTAGATTTGGGGATTCCAATGAATTCTCTAAGTTTGGTTCGTGACAAAAGTAGTATCAAAGCCTAAGTTTTATGTTTTTAAATAAGATTCCATAAGTTTTTGGATTGCTTATATTTTAAAAGTTTTCTGTTTGCTGATATTCCTAAAGTTTTCTGTGTGCTTTATCAAGTACTGACAAGTAGGATAATATTTCATAATGAGTTGGATGTTGTCCTCTGTTTCTCAAGGTACTTAGTTGATTACAATGGCCGGTCGAAAAAGAAGTAACATGGGTACTAGTTCAAGTGGAGGTAGTGATCAAGATCCACAACTTGCTGGAGTTTACCAAGCCTTGGAAGAGATGGCTGCAATGATGCAACAATCACAATCAGTGTCACAACAATCTGAAGTGCATCAGAACACTCGTAGCATTGAGAAGTTCAAGAAGCTTTGACCAACTGTCTTCAACGGAACAACCAATCCAATGGAAGCACAAGCATGGATAGATTCTTTGGAGCACATCTTTGAAGCTATGGAAATGGATGATAAGGAGATGGTGCAATTTTCTGTGTTCATGTTAGAAGGAGAAGCAAGAAGGTGGTGGAAATCCGTCTTGGCAACAGCACCAATTCAAACTTGGACTGACTTCAAGGTGAGATTTTATTTGGATTATTTTCCTAAAACCAATAGAAAGGAAAATGAGTTGGAATTCATGAAGCTGGAGCAAGGATCAATGATTGTATCGGATTATGCAGCAAAATTCACGGAGTTAACACAATTTGCCACTTATGCGGTAGATGAAGAAGAAAAGAAGACGTTCAGATTTGAGAGAGGATTAAGGTACAACATCAGGAGCAGATTAACCGTACGAGAATTCACAAAGTAATATGAAGTAGTGGATTTCGCTCGTAAGGTGGAAAATGATATACAAGAATGTCATAAGATTCGAGATCTGAAGAGGGAGAGGAGTTCCAGAAACTACCAAGCTGATTTATAGAAAAAGCAAAAGACACAAGAAACTTAAGATTTCGGAAACACACGCCCAAAGTTCATCACCTGCGGAAGGATGGGACATCCTTAAAAAGAATGCTAGCTTCCAAGGAACCCTCAGCAAACCACCTCCCGGGAGCAGTAGCAGCTTGTAACTAAACTCCACTACCAACAACATCAGAAACCGGTACAGCAACAACAAGCTCAACGAGGAGAAGTGAACACCATATACCATAAAAGGATGAAGGGATTGAAGGTACTGTTTGAATTCAGAAAGAGTTGAACTTTACAAAAGTTTATTCAAAGTAGGTATCTCCACCTTTTCCAAATCGGGATAATCGAATTTCGTGGACAAAAGTTGTCTTAAAGAGGGTAGAGTGTAATAACTCCAACTAAATTAGGACATAAGTGTAATTACTATAGAATTAGGGGTTAATTTAAAATTTTAGTAAGTAGCCATATTATTTGACTTTGAATGTTTGTGATTGCTGGGTAGCACTGTAGGAAACTAACTGCTTCACGAACAATCATAACTTCTTAATTTATAATGTGTGGTTAGGATCTTGCAGGACATAAGACATCCCAATCAATGGTTGAAATTTAATACATTAATAGAAGCTTCACTAGGAGTTAGAAACTTGTTAAGATTTAAATATTTAAATAAAAGAAACATAGTTGAACTAGGAGAGCTGAAAATTCATCTAATGGTTTAGAATCTAAGACATCCCAATGACTGGACAAGATTAAAACACAAAGATTAATACTAATAGGACTTGGAAGTTGTTGAATTAGTATAAATAAGATGCCAGGTCTGGATTTCGAAAATCACACCAAGCTTGGAGCTTTAAAGGAGAAGAAGGAGAAGAACCGAGCTGAATTATCTACTCTGAATCAGCAACAACACTGTAAGTATTCGGATTAAGCATGTTTTATGATTTAAGTGGAGTTTAAAGTTTGTTTTTCAATTATAGGAAGTAAGTTTCCAAAATTATATTAATTTTCAACGATTTCCAAAGTGATTTAATAACTAATTATTTACTTATGTTTTTCCTAAGTATTTCAATTGGGTTTTGTTTGGAATTTAATATTAAGGAAGGTTACTTAAGGAATAAAATTGATTAGGATTATAATTAGAACAAAATTCTTGAAAAACTACCAAGAAACCACTGTTCGGTGAGTACTCGGTGAGCCGAGCACTCGCCGAAGCAGCCCAGGAGAGCACTTGGCGAGTACTCAATGAGTTGAGCACACGTCGAGCCTCTTCTTTTGATATTTAAGCCCCTAGCTTTCACGTCGATGCCCTGCTCGACGAGCCGTGGATGCGCCGAGCGTAACAATAAGACTTTTAAGCCCTTGGATTTGGCACCTACCGAATTCCTGATGAGCTGAGAGCGAGCCAAGACAACCCCTGAGACCAAAACCCAGTTAATTAGAGAATTATGGAATAATCCCCGACGACTACTCGATGTGCCGACCAACGCGCCGAGTACCAGCCGAAACACACACCGGCGACCTCTAGGGCCGCCGAAACTTGCAAATTACTCAAAACTGAGTATATTTTCATGAACATGTGTCAATTGATCATATTAGATTCTTTCTAATGTTGTTTGAGCATGAATATGCATGATTAAATTACATGTAATATGTTTGGACTAGTATATACAGGAGATAGAACATGTTATTTTGATATGATTGCTTTTATATGATTTTAACATGTCAAGAATGCTAGCTAGACTTATTACACACTGTACACAACTATTACATGATTAGTTAACATACACAATCATTACTTGCACCTCATATGCCTTAAGACCATGGATTTGGTCTATTGGTTAAACCCCTTTGCATGTAAATCCATACTTCTAGATTTTTAAGGCTATAGGAGAGTATCATGATCTGGAAATCATGATAGGTGAGGAGACTAATATTTTCATATGTTGAGGGACCGTACATCCCAATAGACCATTTAAATTAATTATTTCAATGGTGAGGGAAGGTTCACATTCTGAGGCCCAATATCCAACTCATACGAATTTAATGGTGAGGGAAGGTTCGTATTTATGATGCCCAATATCCTAATCACAAGAGTGTAATTTTGTTAGTAGATCGGGTAATGTTTGATTCACAAAGGAAAATTCACATTGTGACGCCTTGGGCTAAGTCTTATGATCGGAAATAACTGAGGCGCTTGTGACCTCTAGGTTGAAGCTCCTAGAAACTATGATGCGCACATAGAATAATCTACTATTTCAGCCATGTATTGGGGGATGAAGGTTCACATTGTGAGGCATCTTTGGATATTACGATTAAGATCGGGTGTGAATCATACAGTAAATGAATACTATACAGTCAACACCATACATATTAGATTGTTTTAAGTCACATGTGGTGATCTTACTTGTTAGGTGCACAACATGTATTAATAATTGAATCACCCATTACCCACTCTATTAATAGAATCCCACTCTTGTGATTAGGATATTGGGCATCATAAATATGAACCTTCGCTCACCATCAAATTCATATGAGTTGGATATTGGGCCTCATAATGTGAACCTTCCCTCACCGTTGAAATAATTAATTTAAAGGTCTATTGGGATGTACGGTCCCTCAACCCATGAAAATATTAGTCTCCTCACCTATTACAATTTCCAGATCATGATACTCTCTTTAGAGCCTTTAAAATCCAGAAGTATGGATTTACATGCATAGGGGCTTAACCTGTAGACCAAATCCATGGTCTTAAGGCGTATGAGGTGCAAGTGATGATTGTGCACGTTAACTAATCATGTAATAGTTGTGTACAATGTGTAATAAGCCTACCTAGCATGCTTGACATGTTAAAATCATATAAAATCAATCATATCAAAATATCCTGTTCTATCTCATGTATATACTAGTCCGAACAGATTATAAGTTATTGAATCATGCATATTCATGCTTAAACAACACCAGAAAGAATCTAATATGATCAATTTACACATGTTTATGAAAATATAAGCAGTTTTGAACAATTTGCAAATTTCGGCGTGCTTAGAGGTCGCCGGTGTGTGTTTCGGCGGGTACTCGACTCGTTGGTCGGCCCATCGAGTAGTCACCGAGGATTATTTCATAATTTTCTGATTAACTGGGTTTTGGTCCCAGGGGTTGGCTCGGCTCGTTCTCAGCTCATCGCGAATTCGGTCGGCGCCAAATCCAAGGTCCTAAAAATCTTACTTTTACGCTCGACGCGTCCACGGCCCGTCGAGCAGGGCATCGGCATGAAATCCAGGGGCTTAAAATCAAAAGAAGAGGCTCGGAGCGTGCTCGGTTCATCGAGTACTCACCGAGTGCTCTCCTGGGTTGGTTCGGTGCATGCTCGGCTCGTCGAGTACTCGTTGTACAGTGGTTTCTGGGAAGTATTTCAAGAATTCTATTCTAATTATAATCCTGATCAATTTTATTCCTTAAGTAATATTAAATTCTGAACAAAACCCAATCGAAGTACTTAGGAAAAACATAAGAAATTAGTTATTAAGTCACTTTGGAAATCTTTGAAAACTAATATAATTTTGGGAACTTACTTCCTATAATTGAAAATAGACTTTAAAATCTACTTAAATCATAAAACATGCTTAATCCGAATACTTACAGTGCTGTTGCTAAGTCAGAGCAGATAGTTCAGCTATGTTCTTCTCCTTCTTCTCCTTCAAAGCTCCAAGCTTCTTGTAATTTTTGAAATCCAGACCAGGCATCTTCTTTATACTAATTCAATAACTTCCTAGTCCTATTAGTATTAATCTTTGTGTTTTAATCTTGTCCCTTCATTGGGATGCCCTAGATTCTAAACTATAAGATGAATTCCCAGCTCTCCTAGTTCAACTATATTTCTATTATTTAAATATTTAAATCTTAACAAGTTTCTAACTCCTATCGAAGCTTCTATTAATGTTTTAAATCTCAACCACTATTTGGGATATCTTATGCTCTACAAGATCATAACCACACATTATAATTGATGTGCAATAATAAACCCATTCGCAATAGAGCAAATCCTTGTAAGATAGGGCTATTGAGGGTTTCAAACCTCAAGGACTGAATGGGTTTAATTTACTAACTTACCAAATTAATTCTAAGAAAATTAGTTAGGCAAAAGAAAAGGGAATATTACGTTCTAATCTAAAAATCAAAATAAACATAATTAAAATCTAAAAGTCTAAGTAAACTAATTAAAAGAGATGTAATCAATTAAGAAAAGAGCAGAATAATAATGATCCCTCTAACCCTTAAATTAGGGTAATATCATGAATTCCTATGTATTAATTCACTGTTGAAATCAGACTTGTGTGGCTACAAGCACACACAACATCCCAAAAGGGTATTATGCTAAGAATAAGCA
>JAUPMG010275984.1:0-33235 GCA_031762675.1 Pachysandra terminalis | reverse complement strand
TTCTTCTCTATGGTGGTCTTTGGTACTTTCCTCTTTTCTTAATATAATATATTCATGACTTATCAAAAAAAAAAAAAAAAAAATGTAACCCACCTTATATAGCTCATGTGGACGATTGAAGCTCATTTTAGCTCATGCTGATCGCTCTTTTGCAAAATCCAAAATTGCAAATTTACCATGAATTTGCTATTAAAGCACAGAAGTGCGTTTCGAGAGCGAGAACACACATCTATATGAACGCCCTTTTAGGCACTAGAGTTTTGTTTGTGCTATACTCGATTCATCAATAATTCTTTTAAATTGCTTGTTGAACCTTTCGAGTATTGAATTTAGTTTATCTCGTTTTACTGTAAATTACTTGAATTTTATATCTTATGGAAAGCTGTCTTTCACAGAGTGCTTGAAAAACTATCCTCAACACTCTAAAGCTGCCAAGATCCAGATGCAAAAAATGAAGGAAATGGAGCACCTAGCAAGAGCTCAGGGTCTGCCTACTGACCTCAACACCCTGAACAGGCTCATGGCAATGCATCGTGGAGTAAGCAACCTAGCAAACAATAATCACCACATTGTTAGAAATGGAGTTCTGAATGGTTCAGGACAAGCAGCAGTAGCTCAAGCTAATTACCAGAATTTGCTGAGGCAATCTTCTATGAAGCCAAACTCAAATGAAGCTCAACAGGAAGTTTCGGGTTCCTTGAACAATTCGAGCCAGAGTCAATGTTCCCTGCCATTACAAGGCCCTGGGTCTTTGATTCCAGAATCTATGCAGAACTTGCAACAGCAACAGCAACAGCAACAGCAGCAGCAACAATTACCGAGTACTAACAGCTCACTCAGACAGAACCAAGTACAATCCTCCCAAGGTTCCCAGAACTTACAACAGCACATGGTTCATCAATTTCTGCAGGAGATGATGAGCAACAGTGGGGAGGGAGGGGCTCAGCAGCAGTTCCAGTCCCTTGGACAGAATGCAAATGGAAACATGGGGAATTCAAGCGGGTTCAATGGAGATTCAGTCCGTGGTGGGATGCCGGCGAGGTCTGGGACCGCAGGTGGTGTTGGGAACGTGATGGGGTTGGGAAACGGTAATGCCGATCCTGCTCCTGCTGCCAACGAGTCTGGTTGTGTTATAGGGGCTACACCTAATGGGAGCTACAAATTTAAGGTTGCTTCATCGAACAGCAATTCTCCAAGAGTTGGTCACAGCAACAGCTTCAATCAAAGAGTGTCGGATTCGCCTCAGTCTTCATCTGCTGGAAATGGTTGGAGACATAACCGATGAGTTTGTCGATAACGGGTTCTTTTAACGGAGATCTCTCAGGGATTTGTGTTGCGGGTTGTAGGTGTTGCCGTACTGGCCGCCATAGCTGATCTGAGTTGTGGAAGTTGCACGTCTCATGGTTTGTACAGTAGCTTTCTTCGAAACGGTTTCTTGGTGTTTCTGGCCATATTTAAGTTTTACTTAGATTGGTTTTTTTTTTTTTTTTTTAATTTGATTTGCCATGTCTAGGTCTTGCAAATGTAATCTATTGCCACAGACTGAACAGCTTCCGTTATACTTTAATATGTTTCGTTCATATTCGTCTAGTAGAGCACTTTTTTATATTTTGCTTGCTGTGATCACCTTTTACTCTTTTGCTGTGTTGAAATCAAGTTATTATACCAGCAATCCACCTGGCTAAATGCATTGCTCAAAGACCTTTGGTAATACAATATCCTATATGTCAATTAACACAAAATTTGGAGTGAAAATCAGATGAACCTCTTCTCCATTTGTGACATTTACATCACCTTGAGAACCTAAAATTGAAGGCTGGATTAGGAAAAAAATAAAAATAAAATTAAAAAAACAAGATATCATTTTCGATTTAATTAAAGCTTTGCCAAAGTACTGAGATACAAACCAGCAATGTTTCCCAAAAATTATATACAAGAAGTAGCTTCTGACATAGATGAAAAAATAACTCAAAATAGGACTCATCAAACAAATCCAACAAAGAGAGAGAAACAAAACAAAATATACACATCTCTTCTTTCCTTTGCATTCAATTGCTTCTGGGGGCGAAAAAACCAAGCTGTTCTTAATCTATACTACTACTACTATCTCACTCCTACTATAAGCTGCTAGTGCCTTCTAAAACCAGACTTACAGCAATCTAAAGCCGCTTTAAACTCTCCCTAAGCTTGCTTGGGTAAATCAGCACAGAGTCTACACAAAGGCCACCTTTGGTGTGAGTGCAGTCGATCTGGGTCATTGAATATTTGATCTTTGTGGACACATTGGGGTTCACAATGACAAAATCTCCCACGTGGTAGTGGATCCAGTTTCCTGGTGCATCCAAATAACACTGGGATAAGGCATGCTGCCCGTCTGATGTCGTCAGCTGGAAACGCACAGGCTTGATATCCCAACCATGGACGTGCTCAGGGTTACAGACCCGACGACCAAGTCTCTTGGATGCCTTGCCTAGCTGAAGCCTAAAGAATAGGCTATAGGTTCCTGCTGGAAACTGAAACTCAACCTCTCCATCTACTTCAAACCACCAGGTTTGCTGTACATATGCAACTGTTTGGAATCTGAATGCAAGGAGATGGAAATCCAAATCAATTATGTTATTCCGCCTCATTACATATAAACTAAGAAATACATAATAATGAAGAATATGTTTCGGTCGTAGTGAAGAACTTATAATTGCAAAAAGCAAGCAAGGCAATTTCTGTAAATACCTACTAAGGAAAATGCACAAGGTAAGATCATTATTCTGGACATCTCTTGGGATAGCAAACTATGTAGAAGAAAAAAGCATCCAATCTTTCTTTCTTTTCTTTCCTTTTCTTTTCTTTTTTTTTTCTTTTTTCTTTTTAAAATAAATGGGTAATGATCCGGATTGTCTGATATCGATTTCTAGATATATGGTCCTTGTGGGTGGGGTCATGTATCCGGGGTTTACCCTGTCCCCATTAAGTGGGGTCGGGGTTCCACACCACCAAAAAAAAAAAATTCTAGACAAAAACAAAACTTATAAAAACAATGGCTACAGGTTTCATTCTCCGCCTGCAGGAAAACATAAAATCTGGTATGTGATTTCTACATGTAAGGTTCAGTTCCAAGTTGACCTTCCCTTTGCAGCACCCGACTCCCTCCTGCCAACCCAAACCACATAAAATAATATAGCTCAATTGTACAACCATTACTTGTGGAAGTAAGACACAATATTGACCTTTGATCTCTAGAGAAGTTGGAGAACCGACTTCATACAATCATTGGGAACATTCTGCCAGAAACAGTCAATTCAATTGACCAACTATCCAAATTGGTGACTTAATTGACGTACTAAAACCAAAAAAGCAGGACCGGGACCCCATTTATGTATGCTATCAAGTGTTGTGTATGTGATTTTATGTGATTGACTTAAGTGTTTTTGAATAGAGTTGAGTTGTGAGTGCAAGTTAGCGTGTCCAAATAAGTCTAGTATGAAAGAGTAGTGTTATACTATAGCATATGTTAATGTATGAGGCCTAATATCAGTGTATTAAATAAAAGAGATTACTTTTAAGTGTGAGTTCCGCTGTGCAAGTCAACAGCATTTTTACCCAATTAACTAGAAACTATTGCAAGACAATGTGACTTAGAGAAACTAAAATAGTTTGTCTATGCACACAAGATGGGGACTTATCAGGAGTAACTTTTATAATGAATACTTGGCTGGAATGCAATTTTATCTGCTTCTACCGAGAAAAAAAAACAAAGAGCTCCATATAGATGCAAAACAATGCATGAAAACAATTTTATAAATGAAGTTGTGATTCTATATCAACATGATCGCATAGAGTAAAAGTGTTCGGATAGAATAATGTTAATGGTATCTTGGAAAATGAAATTAAGAACCATCTCAAACAAAAAAAATGTTTTCCAAATGGGGGCTTACTACGGGTTATGACTATATTAATCTTCATCTCGATCAGAACTAATGTCTTTTTTCTGGTTAGAGCCTTAGAGGACTTGCTAATTGTGTAAACTAGAAGTGTCAAATCCCCATTATTTTGCATGATTGGTGCAAGCTTTCTCTGTATATCAATCTCGATTCAAGAATGTTACTATTACATAGTATATAGCTTAAGCTAATATTAGTCAACATTTTAGCAGAACTGGGTTGGACCTAAAATTTAGAAAAATGAGGTCATACTAGTTAGAACTATGCACCCATCAACACAGTTACTTACAAACCAAATCCAAACAGAACCGAATTTTGAAACAAAATCTCTTTCCAAGTTGAAAGCAAATAAGAAATTTGACAATCTACCCATAAACATTTCTTCAATTAAGTTACGAAAAAAAGAGAGGGGAGTAGGGTAGACTAGTGAGACGCGTCAGAATTAAGGCTCTTTGTGTGAGACCACAAATGACAGCCGAGTTTGTGAGACCTCACTTGTCCACATGCTCTTCCACATAACGTCATTCCATATGCCAAGTTTCATCCGCAAATTGGTGAAAAAGAAATACCCTATTCCAATATCTATCTCTTGCTTAACCCCCCAAAAAATAATAAATGAAATGATGATTGAGATTATACACAAGTACATTATTGACAACAGAACGATACATGGATACTAATGGGACTTACATAGGTGGAAGGGGTGTTCACATGGCTTATCCAGAGTACCAAGTTAGTGAACAGTTTGGATTGATCACATCATCCATGATCCATCCACCTGGCAAAAAACCCAGGTCAACACTCACCAGGAAACTACTGAGGAGATGGACCAGAAATTATTTTTTATTTAAAAAAAAATCAAGTTTTAACATTGACAAAAGAAAGATAGGATAACTTTTCCGACACATATATCCTTTCATATCGGATTTTTCTCTTTGCTATGCCAAAAAGAAAAAGAGAAGATCAAAAAAAAAAAAAAGCAGAACTGCATTTCCAATCATAACCAGAACATGACTAACACCACTCTTTTTGGTGAAAACAAGGCCTTTATAAGCATCAAACTCGGCCACCTGGATTGCCATTGCAAAAGGATCAGAACCCGATGTCTGATGGGTCCCACCAATGAGACCATGTATACCAAAATTCAGTTTGATGACATGTTTTTAGCCCTTTGGTTTCATCATAGTTTTTGGATGGTGAGGAACTATTGTCAAAATTTTGAAAATAGGACAGTTAAAGGTCATCCGATCACATCGATTTTTGGTATTCAGATCCTCATAATGAGAAGCATTTAAAATGCAGGCCCTGATCTAATAGAATACCAACCACATTTAGGACAGTTAAAGGTCATCCGATCACATCGATTTTTGGTATTCAGATCCTCATAATGAGAAGCATTTAAAATGCAGGCCCTGATCTAATAGAATACCAACCACATTTGGTAATACTGTGCTTACGAACCTGAAATATGGGTCCTCAAAATCGAGATCCTATATGCTCCCCCTCTCAAAATTGACATTAAAAAAAAAAAACAAAAATGGCAAAGGGGGGAAATCAAGATAATCCTTTATAGCTCAGATTGCAAATTCGCAATTTATTTTAAGTTTTGGAAATTCACTGATGCAATTTTAATTCTAATCCTAAAATGCAACACAAAGGATTTTACCCCCAACCTTTAGAAGATAATGGAAGAAACCAATATTACTAATGAAATCTCAAGTTCTAACGCTTGATTGCGCCTTGAGAAACCTAACATAAGAAAGGAAACAATAACAAAATAATTGATTTTGGTGGATTTAAAAACCGATATGCACGGATGACCGAGACTTTAATAACTCACCTAGATTCTTCAGTCGAAATGTGATTCCAGTATCTCCGATCATCAATTCCAGTTATTCTCAACGCCTTTGAGGAAATCGATAGACAAATCTCACCAGAACTCATATCCAACCAAACTTCCTGTTTACAGACCAAAATTCCCAATCCATTAACAAAACTGAAACAGAACCAAAAGGATCACAAACAGATCAACTAAGATATGAACAGATAAAGAGAAGGATCAAATCAATCGTACCTTCGTGCCTCCATCGAACGGATTCGGCCGACACAGCCTCGCATAAATCCCTTTCTTGCACAACCTCACCGGAACCTCATCAAACAATTTCCCGACGAGGAACCGATAATTCGACGGCAATTTCGATTCCCAAACAAAGTCAGCCGACGACGCACCACGAAAAGCACGATTCAGCCGCGCCAATTTACAAATATCCGGCGGATCCAAGCACATCAGAACCGAAGCAACACAATTCTCAGGAATATCACCGAGTCCAGGCTTCAATGGAGGAACACCTCCATCAATCTCTGTTGCAAAACCAGAAAAACCAGCCCCCATTAACAAATCAAAAACCCTAATTTTCTAAATTTTCCCCCCCAAAAGCCTAATTCCTTCCCCTTCTAGAGAGAGAATTACAGCGAAGGAGAGGATGAAAGGAGAACCGAGGAGAAGGATTCTCCATTTCTTCTTCTTGTATACATTTTAGCTTTGTTTTTTTCTTCAAAGATGAGAGGGAGAAGAGAGAGAAAGCTTTAGATAGAGTCAAAGGGCACGTGGAAGGGGTGCATTTGTTCTGGAAAAAGATTTGCTACTGAGTCATACATTGTGGAAGGTACATAAGCACCGATGGGGATAAAACATGTCAATGAAATGTAGGCACTAGAAGTGGGTCCAGGATTGGGAAAGACGTGTCGTGTTTCTATTGGTGGTTGAATAATGCAACATATCTTGTGAGCTACACCTTGTTTTGAACGAACAGGATAAGATTAACCGTTTTCTTCTTATCAAAAAAAAAGATTTAACAGTTTTTTGGATAATTACGCAACTAGTTTTGGTTTAAATGATTAATATGCCCTTTTTATAATTCCATCTAGTTGTCGAGACTCGGATTAGTATGTTGGAAAGATTGTATGAAGTAAGGGTGCAACTTGGGTGGGTTCAATCTGAATACCGACCGACTTAGACCGACTTCGGCTCAGTTTGGTTTGGGTTTCTATATGATTTGGTTCAGTTTTAGGTTCACCGTCATTGGCCTTGGTTCTGATTTTAGGTCGATGTCAACCCAAATCAAACCGGACATAATTACCGTCCAGGTATCAAGTTGAGCTTGAACCCTTTGGATCTAATTACCGTCCAGGTATCAAGTTGAGCTTGAACCCTTTGGATCCTTAAGTTAAGCAAAGCTCGACCCAGTTCGACTCATTTATAGTTCTGATTGTCCAGTTGTCAACAACTCACATACATGATACATTGATCTGAGGTTAGACCCAAATGATATCAAGCTAGGTCAAGGTTCAACTGTTTTGATGGCCAGCCTGGCCAGACTTATAATACACTTATTCATCACTTATACCGATGGTGGCGGAATTTTAAGCACACATGTGGCACAACTTCAATGATGTCACATCATCACATCTATTCGATCAATTAAGATCCGATAATTATATATTCGACTTGAAATAATAACTCGATTCAAAGCATTGACCCGGGCCAGGAGACCATGAACCATCGTACTTTTAGTTTGTCTTTCTCCAAATGTTTGTATAGTATAAGAATGCCTCATGATATTATAGTTGTAGCATATATAAGACCCGCATAACACATGATGTCACATGCATTAAGCATGCTCACCACATACTATCTCAAGGTTTATAAAAACCCTCGTGTCATAGACGAATGGATGGAGATTTTCTCTTTCAAAATACGGGATTCTCATGTATCTCTTTCTCTTTTTCTCATTTACTATCTGTAATATTTGTTATATAAGAAGACTATATATTTTTCTATTGAATATTAAGAACAACTGCTCACAAGGTAATTCATGGACGTAGGCAATTTATTGAACCACATAAATTATGTTGTTGCTTATTTTTATCGAATTATGTTTGTTGGAGTCGACCTAGCATCATTCGTACGTTTATCTCATCAGTTTAGGCAAACGGTCGAAACATTCTCAATACTCAAAAGATCTTATCCAATCCAAAACGGGCAAAGTAGAACAAAGACCGACCGTATCGACATATAAGTGATTTTCACAGATTGTTCCTAAGTAAGCAACTCACAAATCTATCACCACCAATACTAGCAATTAGCGATAATAAACAAAGGTTAATTAATAATCTAACCAATGCTTTCCCCAATTGGTCAGGTCTGTACATACCTGGTTCGAATCCTTGGCTTGATAAAGAAGGTTTGGGTCTTGAATTAAGAAAAAAAAAACAAAAAAAAAAGGGGAGGCTAATCTGGTCATTTCAATGATTCAATCAAAACCAAGAGCATGTGCATCACCATTAAAAATTTAAAACTAAAGAGAATAATAAGCAAAGTTCAAATCCCTTAATAAATCCAAATGACTTAAAAGATTCCAATGAAAAACAAGAAAACAAGAATCCACGTTGGATTGCAATGTATTCTTGTTTCTGAATAAAACCGACCATTACTTTATCACCGACCTCACACTTAAAGCAACAATAATTAATAAATTGTTTTGATTATAAAAGTTACGTTCTGACCACATGTTCTTTTATTCCCATCTTGCACACAACCTACACGTCAGCAAAGAAGCTTAGAGAGAGAGAGAGAGAGCTTTAGTATTATTGGTTTCCTAAGCATGTGAGGGAATTATAGGATGGCCAAAACCTTGTTAGGATTGTCTTAAATAAAATATGGTAATAAGAGTAACAGAGGAGCTACTTATTTATACTTTTAACTTTTAAAGAGCTTTTTTTAAGTTATAAGTATATTTGGTAACCATGAGTGAGTAAGTTCTTATCTATGAGCAATAGAGAATGGTATCCTTGAGAACAATTCATTGTAAGGAGAAGATATTGAGAATGGCTTTTTCTTATCACTTATTTTAGAAATTGGTTGCTAAATATTAATAAAAGGGTAAATTACACTTTCGAGGTTTGTAACTTTGTACCACTTGCACTTAAGACTCCTTAAGGTTTTTGAAACTACATTGACCCCCTATGAATGCTCCTAATATGGTGCGTCATCCTGAGGGAAAAACTATAATTTTGCCCTCACTTGAGTTGCTTTGAGACTCCTTAAGGTTTTTGAAACTACATTGACCCCCTATGAATGCTCCTGAAATGGTGCGTCATCCCGAGGGCAAAATTATAATTTTGCCCTCACTTGAGTTGCTTTGTGATGGTAAAATTATAATTTTACCCTTGAGGTTATTTCACATATCACGCCCCATATCCAGGGCATCCATAACAAAGGATCCGCGTCCAAAACCTCAAGGGGGTCATGGACTAATTCACACCTAATAAAATACAAAATTAATCCTCTCAAATTCACCAGCCCCACTCCCACCACTATCACCGCCACCCACCACAACCACCACCACCACCACCACCCACCACAACTACTACCACCCCATCCCCATCCCCACCACAACCCCCATCCCCACCACAATCACCACCACTACCCCACTCCCACCCCCACCACAATCACCACCCCACCAGTGGTGGGGGTGGTGGTGGTGATGGTGATGGGGTGGTGGTAGTTGTGGTGGATGGTAGTGGTGGGGGTGGAGGATTTGAGAGGAGTAATTTTATATTTTATTAGGGATAAATTAGTCCATGATTTGCATATTTAAAATATATAAAGGGAGTCAACATAGTTTCAAAAACCTCAGGAGGTCTAAGTGCAAGGGGTACAAACCTCAGCGGTAAAAATATAATTTATCGTTAATAAAACTATGAAAATTATTGGCATTTCTAACTCTAAATACACTATTAAACCTTACGAAAATGACACTTTAATTCTCAAGTTTTAAGATAATTTTATTATTTAATTATACTTATTTATCAAACATTATTTTGTTCAAAAAAAAAAAAAAGCCACTTATTGCTGGTGTGAATATGTGTTCTTATTGACTTACTTATTATACAAGATAGCTTCTCAAAAAGCACTCTTGTATAAAAAAATGATCAAATTACATGCAAATCACATGGAAGCGTTATAAAAATGAAAATATTAAGTGGGATTGGTGGGATTATTATAAAAAAGCCAACTATAGTTATAGTGTGTATAAATTTAAAAGTTAAAAGGAAAGAAAATCGTTTACGATATTTTGGTGTAATATATTCGATGATTTCTATACATCACAAACACATGATCGACTATTCCTTGGTAGAAATCGATTTAGAGTTGATTTGTTAGTAATTGGTTTTCGTTGATGTTTTTATAACTTTTACAGTATCAGTTGCACTACGCATCTATGCATACTCCATATTCAATAGCATGAATAGATGTGCACTGCAGCTTTTACTCGGTACGAGGTTGTAATTAGGGCTATCAATGGATCGAATCATTTCTACGATATTTTTGGTGTGATATTTTCACCAATATCTATCACATGACATGACAAATACATCAATGTTATTTCGAAGCGGGTTTGGAGTTGATTTGTTGTTAAGGCTTGTTTGGCGTTACTTCTTGGGAGGAGAAGCAGTTCTTTTAAAATTGATTCTTATGAAACGCTTCAGTGAAATAAAAAATGTTTGATAAATACTTATTGAAAAAGCGCTTCTAAGTTAGATTTGTGAAAAGCTTGTGCAGAGCAGAAAATTTATATTCAATCGGAATTTTGTTCGTGAATATAATATGGATAAAATAGATATTTAAAAAGTTTTAAAAGGATATATAAGACCATAAAACATATTTTAAACCGATTCCAACAAACATGATTTCATTAAAGTTTTTATTTGAAGCGCTTGTAGGCTCAGGAATCGCTTCTAGGATCCGAAGAAGCAAGCAAACACTCCCGTAGTGTCACCATCGTAAAAGACCACAAGAGTTGATAGATCTTTAAATATAGGCTTCAGAAGGGGGCAATTAACGTCGTCCACCAAGAATGTCTCAAAGCATATCTCTTCAATCTTCACTACTAATTAGTCAAAAAGAAAGGGTGATGATGATAGACAAAGACCACACCATTATCCAATAGGATGATGCTTATGAGCTCTTCGACACAATTCAAAGTTGGTCGGCGAATAAGGTTATCCGAAACAGAATACAAAAAGCAAGCAAGATGTAGCTTTCGCTGATCGGTCGAACTGCCGCGCTTGGTAAGCAGAGAGGTCTTGAGTTCAAGACACGGGCTGCTTTTGGTTGGGCTTCTATTAGTACTTATTGTAGCTTATGATTTATATAAGCACTTTTTAAAATTAAATATGTGTTTGATAGCGCTTATGACTGCCCATAAGGAGAAGTTGTTGAGAGCCTGAGAGCCCAAGCTCTTGTGCTTTAAGCTATTTCACAATTTTAATAATATTTTTAAAATATCTATTTTACTCTTAATTTTTATAATCATTTAAATAGATGTTGTTTTTAAACTTTAATAATATTTTTATACTACTTATTTTACTCATAAACTTTTATAAGCACTTAAAAATAAATGTATTTACCAAATGCTATTTTCTTCAAATAAGCAATTTATTGTTGCTGTGGATAAGTGCTCCCATTGAGCAACTTATCTAATGCGTGCTTATCCATAAGCACAAGCTGGGCAAACGCAGCCTAAGTCCTAAAGTATCTCACTGTACTTTAGGACACAGTTCTGATAGAAACAAAAACAGGTTCTAAGTATTTCACTAGACTCTCTCAAACAATAGAAAATGAACCTTTCATTGAATCCTCTGGTAGAATGAAAAAGACCAAGGCTGTTTTTGGCCTGGCTTGTGCTTATGGATAAGCACTCATTGGATAAGTTGCTCAATGGGAGCACTTATCAACAGCAGTAATAAACTGCTTATTTGAAGAAAATAGCGTTTGGTAAACGTATTTATTTAAGTGCAGCGTTTGGTAAATGTATTTATTTAAGTGCTTATGAAAGTTTAGGGGTAAAATAGATATTATAAAAATATTATTAAAGTTTAAAAATAAGATTTATTTAGGTGCTTATAAAAGCTTAGGGGTAAAAAAGGTATTTCAAAAATATTATTAAAGTTGTAAAATAGCTTAACGCATAAGAACTTGAGAGAAGATGCTCTTAGCAGCTTCTCCTTATGGGTAGCTTTCCTCTATTGCTTATGGAAGCACTTACTCTTAAACCCTACAAAACACATATTTAATTTTAAAAAGTGCTTATATAAGATATAAGTTGCGATAAGTATTTATAGAAGCCAGGCCAAACGCAGGCTAAATTAGTTAAAATTTGTGCGTTATCCAACCAGCAGAATCAAAATCAGCAAATAATAGAAAACTACACAAATTGGTCAAAATCAAGATCAATGAAACTATAGGATGCCAAGTCTAAGTGCCACTCATAAGTGGGACCCACGAGCTTGATGAAGCGATAACTCGAACAGCTAGTCTGGATTAGGAATTTAGGACTATCAATGGGTCGAATTTGGATCTATACTGACCCGAATCAATTTAAATTTATCTGATTAAATTGGAATTTTAATTCTTTATTCGATTAAATATCTATCGGATCCGATTAGGATCTTACTACATGAATCCGTTAATAATCGGATTCCGATGATTGTGCATCCGATCAATTTAAGATCCAAATCCGATTAGGCTTACATACATATTAGATATATATATTTTTTTTTATAAAGGCTTACATATCTAGTTTGAATTGTGTTTAGGCCGCAATTAGACTGCCTAAAACTGGTAGACCCCATAAACCGTTAGAAACCGCGTGGGCCAGGCGGTAAGAAAGAAATGGGCTTTGGCCCAATAAAGGCGATATAGGCTTGAGAAAATAGCGCGCATGCTCAGCAAGTTAAAGCGTGCCCAGTCTGCAAAGGAAGGGTTGCAGGACATGCTATGAACATGAAGTAAGGAATTGAGCCAGATGTCAGCAGAGGAAAGACTGAGGTTCCCCATTATCACCCAACTGCCGAACGATTACAGTAATGGCCTATAAGAAGAGATCGATCAAAATGATCGATCAAAATGGAAAAGGTCTCCACAACATATTAATCAAAGCTACACATAGCTTCACTCTTGATCCCCAGTGATCACTAATATAGCACTTTGCAAGGAACCTACTGCACCTACTTCATAATCCGAATCAGTCGATCACTGAGGAATCCCAGTTGGGTGCTCTTTAGAACCCTTCTTAATCGTCTCTTGCATGTTGAGTTGTGCACCTGTGAAGTAGTTTAGTCGTGTCGCACAATCGGAGCCCAAGGAACCATTGGAGGTCCTCTCGATAGTCTCTTGCATGCCGAATTGTGCAATCGTGAAGTAGCTTAGTCACGTCCCACAATCGGAGCCCAAGGAACTTTCGGAGTTTTTTGTATTTTTCTTGTTTCCCTCACATCTCAAAAGGCTTGCCTTCTAGTTGCATGTTATCTTGTTCTGGTTTATATATATATATATATATGGTGTTGTTGATCGTGTAAAATCAGTTTCTCTGGATCGGCCACTGATCCTTCGAGATTGGAAGCCACATAATCGTCTGATTCACAATCGGTCATATAATTGGCCGATTCACTTTAATAGTTAATTTATGCAGTTTAACTCACATAACTTGTCTTTCAGGTGAACTCTTAAGAGTTCTAGCACACCCGCACCCACTTCGGCCACACAACCGAGAGTGAACCTACAAACTGACTGGGAAGCGAGCCGGGGTTGGTTTTTCGGACCAACATATTTTGGCGATCTTGGTGGGACGCATCTGGTAAAGTTAGATGGCGCCAAAAACTAGAGCTAGTGGACAGTCAGGAGAAGATGACCACGATGGAATGGATATTATTCAAGAAGAAATTTTAGAAGGCACAGCCGCACCGGCCGAAGTGCATGGCCATGCTAATCCAACGGCAGAGGTAAGATCGATATCCGCTCTGTTTAATAATAGTGCCTTAATGATATTACAAGCTATAAATCACACTTTAATAAGGATAGGTGCCGATCAAGAACGCACTTATGCGGCCATTGCAGAAGGATTCAGTAGAATGCCTTTTGAAATGGAGACTTTGATCAGGCGTGAACATAGTTCAGCCGAAGAAGGTGAAAGCTCCGCCAGGAGAAATCTTAATGGAAATGGAGTGTTTAACCTTGTTGAATTACCACCAGCCAGGCCTACTCCTCCGAGGCTGGCTAAGCAAATAAATGACCGAAATGAGCCCTTTGGCCATAACGGTCAGGCAAGGACCGAAAACGTGCTGCTGAATGTGGATATTCAGACACCCATACGGGTCAGAGAAACAGAGAGAGGCCAAGTATATCACTGGGTCCAAGAGGTAGTGGCCAATATGCTGACCCGACGTTTGTCTAGACTATCATACTGCAAACCATATCCTGATTGGGTGGATCTTAGGTATGAATTCCCTAAGGGATATAGGATCCCCGACTTCTCATTGTTCTCAGGACAAGATGGTCAATCAACCAATGAGCACGTGGGCCGATTTACGGTACAGTGCGGAGAATTATCACCGAGTGAATACCAAAGTTAAGACTATTTGGGAACTCTCTGATAGGACAAGCTTTCACTTGGTACATAACCTTACCTTATAACTCGGTCCAACATTGGGCTAAGATGGAAGAAAAATTTCACTCTCAATTTTACCGGACTGAACCAGAAGTATCCATGGCAGATGAAACAACATATAGATACATAGGACGGTTTAAAAAAGTTAGAAATATATGTAAGATTGTACTACCCGAAACAAAGTTTGTGAAATTGGCCCAAAATGGCCTTGACATTGAACTTCAGAAGAAGTTTGATGTGATGGAATTCGAGGACTTATTTGAATTGTCAACCCGGGTGGCCAAATATGAGCGAATTCTCCTGGAGGGGAATCAAAGAAAAACGGCTACCTTTGGGACTTATTTTCAAGATCCCAATTATGAGTTAGCCGTGGCCGAAGTAATATCAAATAAACTTTTCACTTGCATGACTTTAAAGAAAAAAATGGCCAATACACAAATGGAAGGAAAGAGGAATTTCCCAGACAAAGGAAGAAAGTTTTCCTTTGATGTTTCAAAAGCTGATGAGATTTTTGATCACCTCTTAAAAGGAAAGTTCATCAGGCTACCTGAGGGGCATAAAGTCCCTTCGGTCGATGAACTTAAAAATGGTGAATACTGTAAATGGCGTGGATCTCGAACCCACTCAATTGCTGAAGTGACTTTAACATGTAAATAAAATATATTAATTAATTAGAGATTAATTGAACAAGATGATTAATGAGGGTGAATCAATATGGGTGTTACAGGGATTAATTGGTAATTTTACTATAATAATTACCGTGGATTAATAACCTAATTGGACCATAGGGTGATAATTTAAAAACAAGTCTTGAAACAGGGATCATAATGTAATTACCAAAACTTTTGGGCGATTAGTAAATTAATTACACTATCTCAATTCAAACGCACTAGCTGTGCGTTGAACTGGTCTTTGAGTCGTGGCTTTGTGTGTGGGAATCGTGGGAGTGAAGTTAGGGAGTTAGCTCCCTATACTCTAATATCCTAACCGTAGGAACTTTACAGCTTGTGTTTAGAGACTGAAAGAAATATAGAGGGACTGAGAAAGAAGAAAGGAGAATAAGAGAAAGAAGGTGGGAAAATTGATCCAGTACCAGATCATAGGCTAATCAAAATAAGTTCCTTACTCTGTATAATTCGATTAGAATAACATGTAGACCTAGTTTTGTTTGAATGCATGATTGTAAGTAGCTTATCCGGTCTTTGTCTGTATTATCATAAGTTTTACCATAATCGATTTTCATTGTTCAAATATGAATTCTGGTTCAGCAAGATCGATTTTTGTATCTTCCAGAAACTACGATTTACTCTAAGAGAATTCATATTCCACATGTGTTAGCATGATGATCTACTGATTTCCATTCTTTATTCGCTTTGGATTCGAATGAATTTTTGGTTTGTATATTTCTGTATTGCGAGTTCTTAGTTTTCATGATTAGCTTTTATTTTAGAATTTATACCAAAAATGTATGAGACTTGTGACATACTTGTCTGCATTCTGGGATTGAGCGCAACCTCCTGCGATCGAGCTTTTTGAGATCGAGCGCAACATCATGAGATCGAGCGCAACAGAGCAGACAGGGACCTTTGTATAGTGGAATTGAGTTGGCCGGTAGGCGCTAGTACACCTACGGGCCTACTGACAGTAGGCAATTGAGTTGGTCAGTAGGCGTCGGTACACCGACGGGCCTACCGACGAGAGACGAATTTAGCTTTACGATAGGTTTTGGTACACCGATGAGCCTACCGACGGAATTTGGATTATGAGTTGATCGGTAGGCGTCAGTACACCGACAAGCCTACCAATGGAATGTATATTGGAGAGGCCTTAGCGGTTGGTAGGTGTCGGTACACCGACAAGCCTACCGACAGACCACAGTGCCACAGACCAATAGGCCTTAAAAATAAATTAGGGAAAAGTCAACGTTTTCAGACTTAGTCAAATCTGGGATAATTCCTACAACCGTGGGTATAAATAGTATCTTGAAAACATATGTAACCTTTAAGATAAGGTGTATAGCGTGGTGAGAATGAATGGGGGAAATGTTATGTGATGATTAGGCGAGATATTCCCCACTTGTTGGAAAACGTGGAGCGACCTAAGTATTGACACTAATGATTGATAACGCGATATTGTAGGGATCTAAAGATGGTTATTAGGCTAATGAACTACCCTAATAATTGACCTTAGACTTGACCACGGATTGGGGTTTTGACTCTAAGAGTTTGATAATTGAATGATTGGACTATTGTTATGCTATGTTGCATATGATTGATTGATATACATTGATACTCGTTGAAAGGATTCCTGTGATGGTATCCCAAGAATTGTTCGTGTGAATGGGCGCATGGGCAACTTCCGAAGGATGTCATCATCGGCAATCTCATAGTGTGTGGAAAGGGTACTTGTGATGGTGTCCACAGGATTGTTCGTGTGTATGGGCGCACAGGCAGTTTCCAAAGGATATTATCACTTGGATCTTACTGATACTTGGCTAATTGGTATGGGAGATTGTGGGTTGCTGTGTCCCCTACGCATGTCTTCATGGGCGGGCTCATTGTGAGGCTAGCATGCTACGAAATGTTGGTAGGTCGACCTGGCACACAAGATATCCAGTATTGATAGTGGCAGTAAAGATTTGATAGCTCGTCTGGGTCAACAGGGGAGCGACGGATTGAGATGTGAGTTGGTTAGGGGAATTGAGCCCCGTATAACCAAGTGGTGAATGTGATGTGTTATATGACTGGTCCTGGAGTGACCCATCCATGCATCAAGATGCATGAGGAACAATCTAAGAAATAGCTACGGGAATTGAGCCCAGGTAGGTTGAAAGTCCTATGGAACCGCGTCGTACAACGTGGGATTTAAGAGAGTAGTATTCAGCTGTTGTAAAATGAATGCCTTGCAATTGTTATTGCATGATATGAGAGTGTCTTCCAGCTGTAGACAAATGGAAGCCAAGGTAACTTGGGACCGACTGATCATCGGCTAGGGCATGCATTAGATTCACTCATATCATTGTTTGAGCATTCCTTGATGTGCATTCATTCATCCCTCATACATTCATATTTCTTTGTGATTTAGTTTCTTATGTGTATTTACATCCTTTAATCATTGCTGTTGTGTATTGTATATGTTGTGCATGTAATATCGTTTGTCCAGTTTACGCCATATGATTATTTGATGAGTACCATGATAGTTGTTGTTATGTTGTTATGGATTGTGGGACTTATGTTATTCCATGGGGATGAATGACAGAGTCGATTCTTACTGGGCATTCCAAGCACAAGCAACTTATTCATGTTGTAGGTTGAGATTACGTGAGAGATGGTCTTGGACTTGGATTGTTGCTTTAATTATTTCTTTATGTTTGAGTTTAAATAGATGTAATAAGATTTGCTCAGTTTCAATTCAGTTAAATGTTGGGATTTAGGCTCTTTTGAAGTCGTTATTGGATTTATTTATAGTTTGTTGTTTCCGCACCCTGATTTGTCTACTTGAGTTGTTATTACTCTTGTAATTGTTGTTTTGTTTGGGTATTCCGCGTTCCATGATGAGGAACCCGAAGGTCCCACATTGTGATCCATGCCAATCCACCTAGGGATTCGGTTACCAGGATCCGGGGTGTGACAATTGCTGATTGTTCCGTTTTTCGGTTTATGGTACAGAAAAACATTGACCGAGGACTACTTCAGTTCCCTGAAAAGGGGAAGGAGGTCATGGGAATTGACACTGACTCATTTCCCACTACTTTCCCAGTCAACATGATTGGGTCCAGACTCAGAAACCCTCACGTGAAGGTTGACTTGAAGCCAGGGACAACTCATTCGGTGGAGCAAACGGAATCAACAAATACAGACCATTGGGAAGCCATGGTCGTAATATTCACGACCGATTAGAGTTCCCTCCCAATCATTTGAATTGTTAGGACAGGTTCCACCAGGGGATAACATTTGTCACAGATGTCATGAAGAGATGAAAGAACAAGTCAGGCAAGTATGGAGAGATTACTGCCAACCATGGTGACCTCAACTTCGACAATAGAGGCCGGATTATTATCAAGGGCCACCCAAAAAATGGTACCCCAATAGAGATGACCGATTTTACAATCCTCATCCAAGGATGGTTAAGCCCCCAGGAGGCTAAAATAATAGGTGGACTAGAGTAGTCCACCCAAAATTCGACCAACTCAGATACGAGATGACTTGAACCCAAAAAAGACGGTGGCAAAGGGAACAGGCAGCCAACAGAGCCATCTCAGTCCAGCAAAGAGGGGACAAGGGATTGGTAGTTGCTAGAAACTTTATGGGTGCGACCCAAACCATAACACCAAAGAAAGAGCAAATGCCAGAAGCCCAACACAAAAAAAGAAATGTTTCCAGAGCTTAATTTCTTGGAAGAAGATGATGGTCTGTTGTTAGAACAACTCCTGGCCCAGTTTCAAGGCACCGATGCTTCAGAACGGTCGCCGTTGACTGGTGATACTTCCCCAAAAGAGAGGGCCAGCAAAGAAGAAACCCGAACCGTTCAATTTGGGTCGCTTCCTCCGATGACCATGGATTGCAATATGGTCTTTATGCTACCAACATCTTTTCAAGCAAGGGAAGAATGTGTCAAGCCAGATAGTGGAGAAGAAGTAGACCAAGAGGCCACGGTGGCTATGCTGGCTAGTATTTACCAAGAACAAAACCCTCATAGCTTGAAATGTGAAAGTGCCCAACCCATAATTAATTCTAACGGCAAGACTGATAAGGTAATCTTTGAAAAGCCATTATACATTAATGTACACATGGACGGGGTTCCTATCACCAAAGTGCTGGTTGACAATGGAGCGGCGGTAAATATATTGCCCAATAGGGTGATGAAAAAGGTAGGAAAAGCTTTAACTGACTTAATTCTGACCGAAATAACAATCACAAATTTTGCAGGAGGAACTTCAATCACTCAGGGAGTGCTGCCAGTAGAGTTGAAGATTGGGCGGAAGAAAGGTTCGACCACTTTCTTCGTAGTAGAATCGTCCTCTAGTTACAACGAGTTGCTAGGACGTGATTGGATTCATTCAAATATGTGCATACCATCATTCGAAAAAATCAGGAATTGATGAAGGGAGGATGGCATAAGAGAAAGCAAGACCGACAACGATACTTCTTTATCAATCAAGCTGGGGTTACAAAATTGAGGAAGTGCCATGATGAATGATTAAAGGAAAAAAGAGAGGTTGGCCACAGTCAAGGCCACCATGTTAGTTTGAAAGTTTATGTGAACGAAAAATAGTTAGATGAGGAAGTTTCGTTCTCTTCGACCGAATGTATCACAGAAGAAGATGCGGGCACAACAGATGGGTTGTCTATGCAAGATATCGAGGCAACACCTGGTAAATTGGACGATGTAAAAGCTGAAGTACAAGACCTGTTGACGGAGATAGATTTAGGTAGTGTGGCCGACCATCGGCCAGTGTATATAAGTAGTTTTCTTCCAGATATGTATAAACGTGAGTTTATAGAACTACTTGTTGAATTCCAAGATTGTTTTGCTTGGAACTATCATGAATTGCTAGGTTTAGACCGAAAGTTGGTTGAACATCGGTTACCTTTGAAAGCCGGTTATAGAGCACATAAACAGTCGGCTAGAAGGATGGCGGCCGAAGTAACAGAAAAGATAAAAGAAGAAATTGAGAGGCTGGTTAAAGCAGGTTTCATCTGACCAGTCCGTTATGCAGAATGGGTTTCAAACGTAGTACTTGTAATGAAAAATAATGGCAAAATTAGGGTGTGCATTGACTTTAGAAACCTCAACTTGGCAACCTCGAAGGATAAATATCTAATGCCTATGGCCGATTTATTGGTGGAGGGGCAGCCAGACACCAAGTATTATCCTTCATGGATGGGCACTCAGGTTACAACAAAATTAATATAGCAGCCGAAGATACGGAAAAGACTACATTTCGAGGGCTTGGGGCAACAGGCCTATATTGTTGTGTTGTAATGCCATTCAGTTTGAAAAATGCTGGAGCCACATACCAGAGAGACATGAACAGTAATTTTCATGACATGATTGGCAAAAATATGGAGGTCTACATAGATGACATAATTGTGAAATCGGTAGAAATAGTCGAACACCTTAAACACTTAAAAGCTTCATTCGAGAGAATGCGAAAACACAAGCTGAAGCTGAACTGCCTAAAATGTGCATTTTGAGTATCGGCAAGAAACTTCTTTGGAATGTTGGTACACCAAAGGGGAATCGAGATAGACAAAAACAAAGCAAAAGCTATCTCGGAAGCTAACCCACGGAGTAATAAAAAGGAATTATAGAGATTCCTGGGCCAAATTAATTTCTTAAGGAGATTCATCTCCAATTCGGCCAGGAAACTAATATCTTTCTCTCCATTATTACGTTTAAAGGAAGAAGTAGAATACAGGTGGGAGGAACAACATCAACAAGCGTTTGAAGCCATTAAAGAGTACTTGATAAATCCACCTGTGTTGATTGCTCCAAAGAAAGGAAGGCCGCTGAAGCTTTATATCTCAGCAGCCGAGAAATCTATTGGAATCATTTTGGCGCAAGGGAATGATCAAAATCATGAATAGACCGTATATTATCTAAGTAGATTCTTATTACCGGTCGAACAAAGGTACACAACCATTGAGAGGCTGTGTCTAACATTGTATTACACGGCCATCAAACTGAGGCATTACCTAATAGCCTCCACGGTATTAGTAATCACCCCAACGGATGTGATCATATGCATGTTAAGCAAGCCGTATTTAAGAGGAAGGTTAGGCAAATGGATTCTGGCATTATCAGAATTTACATTCGTTTACATCCCTCAAAAAGCTGTTAAAGGCCAAGTGATAGCTGATTTTTTGGCCGATCATCCATCCGGTGATCCTACTGTAGGATCAGATATAATATATGAGTCAAACATGGTGGGTTTATTACCATGGACCCTAATATTTGACGGATCAAGAATAGAAATAGCAAGTGGGGCAGGTATAATTATTATACCACCAAGAGGAAATAGGCAAGAATATGCCTTTCAACTAGAGTTTCCTTGCACAAATAATCAGACCGAATATGAAGCACTGATCATAGGAATGGAAAACTTATTGGACATGGTGCAAAAGAGGTCTCCATCAAAGGAGATTCGCAGTTGGTTATTAATCTACTAGGGGGAAAGTATAAATGCCTTAGTTGGCAGCTCATGCCATTATATGCAGTAGCCTGCCAGTTGATGGAAGAGTTTGATGACGTGATGTTATCTCATTGTCCACGAGAACAAAATGAAGAAGCCAATGAAATGGCTCAGATAGCATCAAGGCTAAGAATCCTGGAAGGAATGACTGAAAGAACCATCTTGGTCTAGAAAAGATCCCTGCTGCCTATCAAAAGAAGGCTCGAGTCACTAGACATCATGCATGTTGACACACAGCCTGACGACTGGCGAACCCCATTTTTAGGATACTTAACAACTCCTAATTTGAGGAGTGATAAGAAGTTAAAAATAACATCTAACAGATACGTGGTGATCGCCGGGGAGTTATATAGAAGGAGTCTGGATGGCATGCTACTAATATGTTTAAACCTGCAGAAGCAAGGTCAAGTATGGCAAAGGTGCGTGAAGGGATATGTGGAGCACACCAGGCTGGCATTAAAATGAGGTGGCTAATAAGAAGGCATGGCCATTTTTGACCACAATACTGAAAGATTGCATCAAATATGCCAAAGGATGCGAAACATGTCAGAGACACGACCCCATTCATAGAGTATCGGCTGTAGATTTACATGCAATAGTGAAACCATGGCCGTTTAGAGGATGGGCTATGGATTTAATTGGCAAAATATACCCACTCTTTTCGAGACTGCATGTGTTCATCATCGTGGCTATAGATTACTTCACAAAGTGGGCAGAAGTTAAGCCGATGAAAAATGTCGAATAATCAGACATTATTGAGTTCATAAAAGAACAAATTATCCATCGATTTGGAATCCCGAAAACGATAACAGCCGATCAGGGTTCGGTGTTTACTAGGGGACAGGTAGCTGAGTTTGCAGATAAGTACGGGATTAAGATTATTAATTCAACTCCTTATTATGCTCAAGCAAACGGCCAGAGTGAGTCCACCAACAAAGTGTTAAAGAACATCTTGAGAAAGATGGTCGAAGATAGGCCAAGATCTTGGCACAAAACCTTGTCAGAAGTCTTGTGGGCCTATCGTACCACTTTTAAGTCAGGAACAGGGAATACCCCTTTTTCCTTGACTTTCGGCTATGATGCTGTCGTACCCTTAGAAATCACGGTTCCTTCGATAAGGACAATAATGCAACATCAGATGCCGCCGAAAGAATATACGGAAGCCATGATGATAGGTCTAGAAAACCTGAACGAATCAAGACTTAAAGCATTTGAAGAGTTACAAGCACAAAAGAAAATTGTGGCCAGATCGTATAATAAAAAAGTCAAAAATAAGTCCTTCGCTGAAGGTGACTTAGTATGGAAAACGATATTGCCAGTTGGTCGAAAAGACTACACATATGGAAAATGGTCGCCCACCTGGGAAGGACCATACAAGATCCATAGAGTTCTGAAAGGAGGAATATACACCATTTGTGCAACAGGATCGACTGAAGAAAAATCAATTAACGGTCAGTTTTTAAAAAAGTATTTTCCAACCATGTGGGAATCAAGAGAAAACAAGTAAAATGGTCGAATACAGCCTAAAATAAGCATTAACGGCCAGAGAAAGCCGAACAGTGCAAAAGATGGTTGATCAGCAAGCAATAAAAAAAATGGCAAGAGGCGGTCGATCCAAGCGACCCACTTAGAGTTGGCTTTCGGCCATGATCTTAGCGAGCGACCAACGGTCCATGTTTGCCAATCAAAAAAAGGGGCATTTGCGAGAAAGTTTTCGCCAAGATGTTTTGGAAAGATCGGTTGCAACGCTGTGGCTAACGAGGGAGTCATCTCAGGAAAAGATGGCCCAAAGGCCAAGGAATCCCCATAAGAGAAGACTATGCTTTGATTGGTTGAGCCAGAGGAAGAGACAAGAGAGGTGTTGGACGTCATGAAAGAATATGGATGAAGCTACCGATTGAAAAGAAAGGAAAACAATGGATAAGGAAGAATATTTTTTGAATCTTCAAAGATTTGAAAAGGGTAGAGAAAGACGGCAATGATGATCGTTGTTTTGCAAGAAGAGTTTTTATTAAGAGTTCTCTTGTCAGTTCAAAAAGTATTTTTGAAAAGATAAGAGAAGGGGACAATGTTTAGGCCGGAATTAGACCGCCTAAAACCGGCTAGACTCCGTAAACCGTTTGAGACTACGTGGGCCAGGCAGTGAGAAAGAAATGGGCTTTGGCCCAAAAAAGGCAATATAGGCCTGGGAAAATAGCGCGCAGGCTCAACAAGTTAAAGCGAGCCCAGTCTGCTAATAAAGGGTTGCAGGACGTGCTATGAACATGAAGTAAGGAAGTGGGCTAGGTGTCAGCAGAGGAAAGACTAAGGTTCCCCATTATCACCCAACTACCGAACGGTTACAGTAAAGGCCTATAAGAAGAGATTGATCAAAATGGCAAAGGTCTCCACAACATATTAACCAAAGCTACACATAGCTTCACCCTTGATCCCCAGTGATCACTAGTATAGCACTCTGCAATGAACCAACTGCACCTACTTCGTCATCTGAATCAGCCGGTCACGGAGGAATTCCAGTTGGGTGCTCTTCAGAACCCTTCTTAATCGTCCCTTGCATGCCGAGTTGTGCACCCGCGAAGTAGTTTAGTCATGTCTCACAATCGGAGCCCAAGGAACCATTGGAGGTCCTCTCGACAATCTCTTGCATGCCGAATTGTGCACCCGTGAAGTTTGTTAGTCACGTCCCACAATCGGAGTCCAAGGAACTTCCGGGGTTTTTTGTATTTTTCTTGTTTCCCTTGCATCTCAGAAAGTTTACTTTCTAGTTGCTTGTTATCTTGTTCTGGTTTATAAATATGTATATCTGTCTGTGTGTGTGTGTGTGTGTGGTGTTTTTGATCGCATAAAATCAGTTTCTCTGGATCAGCCACTGATCCTTAGAGATTGGAAGCCACATAATCGTCTGATTCACAATCGGTCATATAATTGACCGATTCACTTTAATAGTTAATTTATGCAATTTAACTCACATAACCTGTCTTCAAGTGAACTCTTAGGAGTTCTGGCACACCCGCACTCACTTCGGCCACACGACCGAGAGTGAACCTTTAAACCGACCAGGGAGTGAGCCGAGGTTGGTTTTTTGGACCAACAAATTGATAGTTGTTATCGTCTTTTGAAATAAGCATCTGCGATGCTATCATCTTGTTAGTTTGTTTCCTAAAACAAGGGGATCCTAGGTGGTGTTTTATCTCCTTGAAAGTAGGTTTGTTAGTAGGTTGTTAGTGGAGAAGATTGAGTAGGAGACTATATCCTTAAATATAGCTCTTTGATTAATGAAATGTTTTATCAATTAATCCAAAACCTTTGTATGGAGGACAGTTCCCTCGAAGAACCAACGGCTAGTTTTGAATTTATAGGTTCTTCCTAAATTGAATTTGTAAGTTCTTAACAGTGGTATTGGAGCGGTAGATCCCGGAATGGCAGAAGCAACCAGAAGTTCAAAAATTGACGAGATGATGGGGCTGCTTAAAGAAACGATGGAAACCCAAGGAAAAATCTTAAAGGAGTTATTGCAGCGAGTGGTTGCCATTGACGGAAAAATGGAAAACTTATCTCTCGGCAATGGCAAGGAGAAGGGAGAAAGCTCGGTTGGACGAACCAGGAACTACACCCAATAAGAAATAAGGGCTAGAGATGGAAAACCGATGCACGCGAGGAGCGCCGGACTTGATTTTCTAAGGTTTGATGGGAGCGAGCCGTTAGGATGGCTGTACCGAGCTAAGCAATTTTTTTTTTTGTATCAACAAACTCCACAGACTAAACGTTTACTTGTAGCATCCTTTCATTTGGAGGGAAAGGTGCTACAATGGTTCAAGTGGATTGAGAAATCTGGTGCGGTTACCAGTTGGGACGTGTTCGCCAAAGCTCTCCAAACTCGGTTTGCACCATCACAGTACGAAGACCCCACAGAGATGCTATCTAAGTTAAGACAATCCTCCTCAGTTGAGAGTTATCAAACTCAATTCAAGGAATTGGCTAATCGAACGGAGGGACTTAGTTAGACCTTTATGATCAACTATTTTATCGGAGGCTGAAAGGAAGAAATTTGGCTGCCCGTCCAGATGATGAAACCTAACACCTTAACTGACGCGATCAATCTTGCAGGAATGAAGGAGGAAAAGATTCTTTTTGGCCGAAGGCAGACTCGGACAGATCAACCCAAAGCATTTTCATCATCCGGAGGAAATCAAAAAACCACGTGATTTCCTATCAAGCGACTCACACCAATCGAAATGAAGGAAAGGCGCGCAAAAGGGGTTGTTTCAACTGCGATGAAAAATTTGCTCCGGGACATCGGTGTAAGGTACAAAAACTTTTTCTTATGGAAGGTAGTTGACCGGAGGATGAGACCTAAGAAGATAATGAGCAAGGACGAACCGGTGGTTGATAATACCCTACATTCTTCATAAATTTCCCTACATGTTATAACAGGAAGTCAAACACCCCAAACTATGAAGGGTGAAGGGGAGAGTAGGGAGGGTAATGGCCACGGTACTAGTCGACTCGGGAAGTACACATAATTGTTTAGACCCAAAAATAGCTCATAAGGTGGGTCTCAAAATTATATATTACCGAGGGAAGGTTCATGGAGATTGTTGCTAATGGAGATAGAGTTCCTTGTCACGGGAGGTGCGTGGGAGTGAAACTATGGCTGCAAAGGGTTCCCATTTCAACCGACTTCTTTTTGTTAGGGTTAGAAGGGTGTGATGGAGTCTTAGGCACTCAATTGTTACAAGGTCTCGGAGCCATGACCTGGGATTTCAAACATCTTACCATGAAATTTAACATAGAAGCAAAAAGGTACTTGTTCCAAGGAGAAACGGAAGTGATTGATGACGAAGGCATTCGTAAGGTAATCACTAACAGCTACATGTAATTGCAGATCTGTAGCATGAGTGTCACACAACAGACGGACGACACCCATCCTAAGATTCGTCCAATTTTGGATGAATATAGGGACGTTTTTGAAGATCTTAAGGGTTCCTCCACCAAGAGAGCTTGATCACCGAATTAATCTCATACCCAGAACCAAGCCAATCAGCGTTCGCCCTTATCGCTACCCTCACTACCAAAAAAGTGAGATTAAGAAACTCGTCCATGATCTTCTACAGAATAGTGTGGTACGTCCTAGCCACACCCCGTTCTTCTCTCCGGTGCTCTTAGTTCGAAAAAGTGATGGTTCATGGCGTTTATGTGTTGATTATCGGGCATTAAACACCGCGAGACCGCCAAAGATAAATTTCCGATTCTGGTTATTGACGAGCTTTTGGATGAACTGCACAAAGCTACTATTTTCTCTAAGCTAGATCTTCGCTTCGCTTATCATCAGATCAGGATTCATCCAACCGATGTGGAGAAATAGCCTTTCGAACGCATGATGGTCATCATGAATTCCTTGTAATGCCCTTCGGGTTAACTAATGCCCCATCGACATTCCAAAGCCTCATGAACAATATTTTTCGGCCCTACATACGGAGGTTTGTTCTTGTATTCTTTGATGATATCTTAATCTACAGTCAACCTTGGTAGGCACATTTGGATCATTTAAAGTTGGTATTGAAAGTCCATCGTTAACACAAGTTATTCGCAAAGGAATCAAAATGCCTATTTGGTTGTTCAACGATCGAGTATTTGGGCCATATCATTTCAGAACACGAAGTTGCTGCAAATCCACAAAAAAATTCATGTATGATCGATTGGCCTCTTCCCAAAACTCTTAAGTCTCTTTGGGGTTTTCTCGGCCTCATCGGCTATTCTCGCAAGTTCGTACAAGATTATGGGAAAATCGCATGGCCCCTCACTAATATGTTAAAAAAGGATTCTTTTTCATGGACACTTGAAGTCGTTCAAGCATTCGAGCATTTAAAGAAAGCCATGAGAAGATCTTCAGTTCTCACCTTGCCGGATTTTAATAAAAAATTTACAGTAGAGTGCGACTCATCGGGTACCGGCATTGGGGCAGTCTTAACACAAGATAATCGGCCAATCACATTGTTAAGCCAAAGTTTGAAAGGTAAATCTTTATATCTTTCAACTTATGAAAACGAGTTGCTCGCATTAGTTTTAATTATTCGAAAATGGAGACCGTATCTGTTTGGCCAGAAAGTTTTAGTTAAAACAGATCAGCAAAGTCTGAAGTTTTTGCTCGAACAAAAGATTGGCACCCCCCTCTCAACAACTTTGGGTATCCAAGTTACTTGGGTATGATTTTACAGTGGAGCATCGAAGCGGGAATCTCAATACGGTGGCAAATGCTCTTTCAAGAAATGCAGAAAACGTTGAAAGCTATGCCTTGACCGTTCCAGTTGCCACGTGGCTTGATGAGGTCAAAGAAGAATCAAAACACAGCCTGAAAATCGTGGATAAGCTTGATCAGCTCAAAACAAGGAAACTTGACCATACCAGATATATTTCTCATGATGGGATTTTATTCTACAAAGCAAGGATTTTTCTGCCAAGTCAATCTTCTTTCAAGGATAAAGCCTTATCACATTATCATGTTAGTGCGTTGGGAGGACACTCAAGTTTTCATAAAACCTACAAGAGAATAAAGGTTTATTTTTTTTTGGTGTGAATAAAGAAGGACAGTCGGCAACATGTCAAGGAGTGCGACTCGTGTCAAAGAAATAAGTCTGAAAATATTTCTTCGGCCGGACTTCTTCAACCTCTTCCTATTCCAAATAGGATTTGGTCCAACGTTTCCATGGACTTCGTGGAAGGCCTCCCAAGTTCCTTCAACCGCGATACGGTAATGGTGGTGGTCAATCGACTCACCAAATATGCCCACTTTATCACTCTTTCTCACCCTTACACGGCAGCAATGGTCGCAAGGCTATTTCTCAATCTTGTATTCAAGTTGCACGGCATGCCAACTTCAATAGTAAGCAGAGACCCAACGTTTACTAGTCATTTTTGGACTGAATTTTTTAGGTTACATAAACTACATGAATCTAAGTTCAGCTTACCATCCACAATCGGACAGTCAAACGAAGATCGTCAATAAATCTCTGGAACATTATCTCAGAAGTTTCTGCAGCTCCAAAGAAATGGAGCAAATGGGTGTCTCTTGCAGAATTTTGGTACAATACCAACGTCCATTCAGCTACGGGTCTCTCCCTGTACGAAGCCGTTTATGGAGTGCCTCCACCTCGCCTTTTATCTTATGTAAAAGGGACCACCAAGGTAGCAGCAGTCGAGCAAGCCATGAAGAATTGAGATCAAGTTCTCCAACTTCTCAAAGATAACTTGGCCGTGTCTCAACAGAGGATGAAATCTCAAGTAGATAAGCACCGAACAGAGAGATCCTTCAATGTTGGTGATTGGGTCTTCTTACGGCTCCTTCCCTATCGACAACAAATTGTTGCTTTCCGAGCATATCACAAGCTGTCACCCAGATTTTTTGTGCCGTTCCAAATCTGCAAGAAAATAGGCATTGTAGCTTATCATCTTCAGTTACCTGTAGGCTCTCGGATCTATCCGGTTTTTCACGTCTCTTGTTTAAAGAAGAAGCAGGGTTCCAAGGCGACGTCACAACCAACTCTTTCGGCCACGGACGATGAGGGGAACATATGACCGCTCCCGCTTGCGATAAGGGATCGGCGAGTGGTGTATCGACGTGGTAGAGCCGTGACTGAAGTGTTGATTCAGTGGCAAGGATTAGAGAAAGAAGATGCTACATGGGAGCCATTTTACAAAATCAAGTCGCAGTTTCCAGCCATTGAGCTTGAGGACAAGCTCTAACTTCAACACGGGAGGAATGTTAGATGCTTACTATTACGTAACCCATGCAACTCACATAACACATGCATGGCTTGTTCAGCTCACAGCAAAGCACACGTTTGTGTTGAGTCATCAAGTTTCTAAGTCATAAGTTGAAGTTAATCCGTCTCTTTTGAATTCCTAGGATTTAGTTTGAATTGATAGTTGTTATCTTCTTTTGAAATAAGCATCTGCGATGCTATCATCTTTTTAGTTTGTTTCCTAAAACAAGGGGATCCTAGGTGGTGTTTTATCTCCTTGAAAGTAGGTTTGTTAGTAGGTTGTTAGTGGACAAGATTGAGTAGGAGACTATATCCTTAAATATATTTCTTTGATTAATGAAAGGACTTATCAATTAATCCAAAACCTTTGTATGGAGGACCGTTCCCTCGAAGAACCAATGGCTAGTTTTGAATTTAGAGGTTCTTCCTAAATTGAATTTGTAAGTTCTTAGCAGTGGTATCAGAGCGGTAGATCCCAGAATGGCAGAAGCAACCAGAAATTCAAAAATTGACGAGATGTTGGGGCTGCTTAAAGAAATGATGGAAGCCCAAGGAAAAATCTTAAAAGAGTTATCGCAGCGAGTGTATACCATTGACGGAAAAATGGAAAACTTATCTCTCGGCAATGGCAAAGAGAAGGGAGAAAGCTCGGTTGGACGAACCGGGAACTACACTCAAGAAGACATAAGAGCTATAGATGGAAGGCCGATGCATGCAAGGAGCGCAAGACTTGATTTTCTGAGGTTTGATGGGAGTGATCCGTCAGAATGGTTGTACCGAGCTGAGCAATTTTTTTTGTATCAACAAACTCCCCATACTCGACATTTCCTTGTAGCATCCTTTCACTTGGAGGGAAAGCAGCTACAATGGTTCAGGTGGATTGAGAAATCTGCCGCGATTACCAGTTGGGACAAGTTCGTCGGAGCTCTCCAAACTCGGTTTGGACCGTCACAGAACGAAGACCCCACGGCGATGTTATCTAAGTTAAGACAATCCTCCTCAGTTGAGAGTTATCAAACTCAATTCGAGGAATTGGCTAACCGAACGGAGGGACTCAATGAGACCTTTTTGGTCAGTTGTTTTATCGAAGGCTTAAAGGAAGAAATTTGGCTGAGCGTCCAGATGATGAAACCTAACCCCTTAACTAACGCGATCGGTCTTGCAAGAATGCAAGAGGAAAAGGTTCTTTCTCGCCTAAGGCAGACTCGGACAGATCAACCCAAAGTATTGTCATCGTCAGGAGGAAATCAAAGAACCACGTCATTTCCTATCAAGCGACTCACACCAATCGAAATGAAGGAAAGGGGCGAAAAAGGGCTATGTTTCAACTACGATGAAAAATTTGCTCTGGGACATCTATGTAAGGTACAAAAGCTTTTTCTTATGGAAGGTAGTTGGCTGGAGGATGAGACCGGTGAAGATAATGAGCAAGAGTTTGTGGAGGACGAACCAGCTGTTGATAATACCCTACATTATGCAGAAATTTCTATACATGCTATCACATGAAGTCAAACACCCCAAACTATGCGGGTGAAGAGGAGAATAGGGAGGGTAATGGCCACGGTACTAGTCGACTCGGGAAGTACACATAATGTTTTAGACCCAAAAATATCTCATAAGGCAAGTCTCAAAATTATTACCGAGTGAAGGTTCAGGGAGATTGTTGCAAATGGAAATAGAGTTCCTTGTCACGGGAATCGCGTGGAAGTGATACTATGGCTACAAGGCGTTCCCATTTCAACCGACTTATTTTTGTTGGGGTTAGAAGGGTGTGATGGAGTATTAGGCCCTCAATGGTTACAAGGTCTCGAACCGGGGTTCCCATTGCAACCGAATTATTTTTGTTTGGGTTAGAAGGGTGTGATGGAGTCTTAGGCGCTCAATGGTTACAAGGTCTCGGACCCATAACCTGGGATTTCAAACATCTTTCCATGGAATTTTACATAGAAGCAAAAAGATACTTGTTCCACGGGGGAGCGGATCCTCTGTGGAGTGATTTCCTGTGGGGTTACTGTGGGATGCACCACAGTGCAACATCTGTCCAGTTGCATTTACTTTGCAAACGGAGGGTTAACTTCTTCGTTTGCAAAATCAAACAGCTAGGGTCAATGAATTTTAGTCAAATTGGTTTCCCGCCCAAAGTCAAATTGGTGAGAGAGAGCTCATTTTCATTTGGTTTGGGAGGGAGAGAAGAGAAGGGGGAGCAGAAAAAATGAGAGTTGTCTCGCTCTTTCTCCATCCGGTGGCGGCGGCAATTTCTAGCGAAGCGACGTCCCATCTCCAACAATCTAATCTGGTAAGCCCTCTCCATTTCGTTTTCTTAATCTTTCTTCCCCATTCTTCTTCAACTTCTAAACCCTGTACAACTCCACCAATCCCATCGTAACCCAATCTCCTCCCCCTCATCTCTATTTCATTTCACTTCCAATCTCTCTCCTCTCTTTGAACTCTAGAAAAACCGGCCTCACACCAACACTCATTCACCTCCGAACCATTCTCTCTCTCAATCCCCTATTCTTTCCAATCTCCCTCTAACCCACTCTCCCTGTTTCCCTTTCCACCTCCGCAGTTGCAAACCAGAGAAACCACACCCCTGCAACAACACCACCTGAATCCATCACTTCCCATCGACCCTCTCTACCTTGCTATTCCATAGCAGCCAAACCCATCTTCGACCTAGATCAATCCATCACAGCAGCAGCAGTAGTAAAACCGCTCATCCCATTTCAAGCCAAGCTCAAAGGGTGTTCAAACCGGACTAGCACAACAGAGGAACTTGCACAGGTATTTTTTTTTTCCATTTTATCATGATGAGAATTGAAAGTATGGACTTGGGGTGGCAATGGACTTGGGGTGGCAATGGGTCAAGTCATGAAATGGTCAACCCGAATCCACACATAAAAAGGGATCGCTCATAACTGGCGGGTTTAAACCATTTTCACAAGTAGATACAGCCAATGAAGTTCTTGATTTTTGCAGCACCATAAACAAGTAGATTACCATTGTCCTAATAGAGATGGGAATTCCTAACCAGGACTTGCTGGATGTAGATATCCAAAACAACGACGACCTTCACCCAGCCTTCTCTTCAAATCTATAAGATTGTTGATTGTCCCTGTAAACACCCCAATTGGCACCAATGTGCAGTTTTCCTGTTTTTGTAGCTCCTTGAAGGCTTGGCTTGAGAATCAGCAACTCCAAATCGTCATCTGAATCATATTTCTGCCACGGGCTCAAATTCCTTCAAAATTTTAATTTTTCCTGAAAATCCCAAAAATTAGTTGAAATGACAAAAATATCCGTGGTAGACTCCACCTGATCCATTTTAGTCCTAAATCCATTTTTAACCTCAAATTTGAATTCCTGAGCCAAAATTCTCTCCAAGGAGTATAATCTTGGGCTGATTCGAAGTCTGTTGGAAAAATGACAGTTTTGCCCGTAATCCGGTCATCGAGATCAGACAGTAAAATCCAAGGGTCGAAACATTTTTCCAGCATCAAATTTGGATTCCTCGTCGAAACACCTTCAAAACAACTGTGATTTTGTAAAAGTCCGAGCTCGGGAGTCGAATGGTCATTTTTGATATTTTTCAAATTATCAAAGAAGAACAAAAAAATATAAAGGGGTAAAAAAAATAATAAAATAACACTTTAAGGAGGGAATTGAAATTAAATAATAATTGAGAAAATATTTGAGGAAGATTTGACATGTGTCAAATTTCAAAAAAATAGAAAGAGTTAATTTTAGAAGTTACCACATGGCAAATCAAAATCAAAAAAAATATAATAAAAAAAATCAAAATAAAAAAATGGGAATAACAAAAATTCA
>JAUPMG010275965.1:0-18871 GCA_031762675.1 Pachysandra terminalis | reverse complement strand
GAGAGAGAGAGAGAGAGAGAGAGAGAGGGCAATAAAGCAGCTGACACATTGTCAAAACCATTGTTAGCAAAACGCTGTTTTAAACGCCATGTTTTTTTTTGTAAAAACGTGTTTAATTATCTTAACGTTTAAAACGGCATGTAAGCTAAAAAAGCGCACTTTTTTAGAGAAAACATTTAAAACGTTTTTTTTTTTTGAAAAAAAAAAAAAGTGTAATTAAAAAAGTCAAAGATTTTTTTTGATAAAGTTAAAGTGTCAAAGACAAAGCCCTTAAATTTTTATTTTTTGAAAAAAAAAACGTAATTAAAAGAGTCAAGATGATAAAGTTAAAGTAGTAAAGAAATCCCCCAAAAAGTAAGAAAGTTGTCGACCAAACCTACTTTTATTTATTTTTTTAAGCTACTTTTCTACTCTAATATCTCTAGACTCTCTTTACGATGAGTATAAACTTAGATTTTGACAAAATTTTGTTGAAACTTATTTTTTAATTATTAATAAATTCCATATACCTCCCTGAGGTTTAGTATAATACCCAAAAACATCCCATCTTTTTCAGAAGTACACATATCTCCCCTATACCAATCCTCCATTAAAACAGTGATGGAAACTGTCAATCTATAACCTGGGCTATTTTTATCCTAAAATTAATTTGTTGTATTTTAAAATAATTATTAATTAGATGCATTAAAAAAAAAAAAGAGCTTTGTCATGTCCAAACATTTGCGAGTATAGATGGAAAAATGAACAAGATAAAGAAATACAATGGAATTCTCTATTTAATAGATTAATAGAGCATATTTTAGATTTATAAAATAAGACAACAGTGGCAACAAATCATAATTGGAGATGAGCTTATCCAGGAGCTAATTATGAGGATAAAGTTGTGTGAAGGTCATACAATGCTACACAGATTACTGCGACAAATCTCAATCCTAACAGATGATGGGTCAGCAGAACAAGGCCAAAACCTATTGAACTATAATTTATGAGGCAAGTTAAGAAACAGGTTAATCAAGCAAAAGCAATGACTAGAACAACTATGCATTTGCAAACAAAACAGAAGATTCTCAAATGAAGTGCCAACAATTGAAATAGTGATCTTGAGAGAACTCTAATGAAATGAATCAAATAAATAAATTCAGAAAGGTAAAACAAACCTCCTGCTCATATTCCTCCATTTAAAGGGTCCATTGCTGAAGGCCCAATCAACAGATATGATGTACGTGAGAAGTTCAGTTCCGTTCATGGTATCTATCACAGCCTGAGCTTCCTCAAAGTTCTCGCATTCAATCAGTGCATACCCCTGAATAACAAAGTTTTCCATTTTGCAATCAACAGGAATCCTATAGCAATCTTTCCAACAAGAAAATGAAAAATAGCAAACAATCTCTTCAAAGCATCATCTGCATATGTTGAGGCCAATAGCTTCTACTATTTTTTCAATTCAATACACAAGCAAAATATGAACTCTAATAAGCCGAACTGTGTACCAAACAATTCTATTTCTATAAACTAACAAAATTAGGGTCTCAGAAGAAAGAGGAGTGACAACTCAGTAATGCAAGCATCGTCAAGAGTACAACATAAGAAAAGCATCCATGAAATGGATCTTACAATATGAGCAAATGCCAAGTTCATGGAGTTCAGTGGATAAGGGTTCATGATACATTAACAAATTGTGGATTCCTGCACAGACCAAATCCACCATGATTGTTACACAGTACGTTGATCTACGTGCTATACTTCAGCCAAAACTAAGCTGTCACCTCACTCCTGGAAAAGATGCTACTAGGAACGGGCAGGTTCAGGGAGGGTTCTGGCAAACCCTAACCCACGAAACCCTATAGGAGTCCACCCTATAACAAACTCGCTTCTATCCCAGGTGGTCGGAGTCGGGGCAGGTAGGGGCATATCTGGTTCTAACATTATTAAATAATATATGAATACTATAGAAATATAATTCTAAATATAAAAGTATTTCACACAAATCTGTACTTTTTATAAAATTTATATGATTAACATATACTTGAATGGCAATAGGGGTGGGTTAGGGGCAAGTTGAACCAAATCAAATCCTCCCCAATAGGGTTGGGACATGTATATTGCTTTCTTTTCTCAGAGGGCCTGCTCCAGCAAATTGTATTTTTGAAGTGGCCCTTATATTGCTTTCTTTTATGTAACTTTTACCAAATTGATGTATTTTATGTAGAGAAGCATCAAACTCGATTAATCATTTGCTTCTATTGTTCCTTCACCAGGCAATTTGGGAACCACTCTTTGATCAGATTCAAAATTATGTGGTCTATGCCATATGAATTTGGTTCAGCTTTCCTCTGCTGGCGCCCTCCTTTATGCTATTTGTTAGGCAGTGTAGAAGGAGACAATCCGGAGGATTTTTTAGGGGATAGAATCAAGGTTTAAAGTCTCGATTTCGGTGATTGTATCAATAAGCTCCAATACTGATAAAAATTGGTATCAAACCGGATTGGTCCGAGAAATTGGGTGAAATTAATAGTTCCTTAAGTATCAACTGATATGCACCATTGTATGTCTGGAATCGGTTCAGTCCGATACCGATATGGATCAGCCAATCCGTATCGGTATCAAATGATACTTCAGAACTAGTGTAGTGTTTTTTTCCGTTCATTTCTTTCTATTCTTCGGCAGGTTGAGACTGCTTCACCACCGTACTTCCCTGCCAATAGCTTTTGGAAACCTCATCTCGAGGAAAATCAACACAGGGGAGACACTTCAGAAAACAGGAAAAGATAGACCTTTGCTATAAGTGAATACAGAAAAACATTTCATTAATAAAAGCTCAATATCTAAAGCGGCAATGTTAGGAATTAATAAAACCAACTTGTCGAACGCTAGAACAGTCACTAAGTTCCCAGCCAGGAGAAACAGGTGCCCAGGTATTGCATGGTAATTTTTTTACTACATAGTATCAATTAAAGATTTAAGACGCTGTTAATCACAATTTGTTTTGCCAAAACTAACTTATGGGATGCCACCTACCTGTCCTAGAAGAAGCTCAGCTAAGGCATAACCAACAGACCACTATTGTTGTGTATTTTGTAGCTACAAAGATCAGCTCTGTAGCTCTATAATACCGTTAACAAAATGTATGCTATATTGGGTTCCGCTGGCACCTGCAATTTATCATTTTAAAATCTTAAACCCTGTCATATCATATTAGAAAAATCAATTGCATTGAAGATAACATACCAACATCTTTTTACTGCCAAAGTCGTAAAAGTTTTGCTTATGGGTATGGGATTTACCTGTAACATGCATCAAACTATTAACACATTTGCTTGAGCAAAGTTGAACATTTGAAAAATAAATTATGTTATATATGTGATGCCATCCATCACCACCATTATTGTGCACAAAGGTTGTAGTTCTTGGCCCTAACTACAGTTGAGTATAATATAACCTGAAATAATTTCTTCCAATACAGAATGTCTCAATACAAAAGAAGGATCTACCCATATCACCAAATCCGGACATGTAAATTACTAAACACTTTACTACATAGTATTGACTAAAGATTCAAGACACTGTTAATTACATTTTTTGCCAAAATTAAATTATGGAAGGGCACCTACCTGTCCTAGAAGAAGCTCAACTAAGACATAATCAACAGATTACATATCAATAGGTGTTGTGTATTATGTTGCCCCCCTTCCTCTTTTCGCAATGAAAAAAAATAAGATGAAAGATAGTGCAAGTGTTGGCCCTTGAACTTCTGGTCTTTCATCCTGTAAACTCAGTAGTTCTAAAATGCATCAATTTCTTATGAATCACCAAGAAATATACTATAAAGATGAAGAATGCAAAAGACGCCTCACCCATCAAGGGTTGGGGGTAGAAATCACTACCACCTAAAACACTTTAGTAAGAAAGGCTAGCTCTTTCTGTAACTCCAAGCGATTAATCCCTTTCTTGTCTACATAATCTACTATTTCGTTGCCCAACCTTGGGACCCTCGAGAACAGACATTTAAAGACATAATCAATAAATCAGATCTCTCCATATGTAGAAATATAAGCAAGCAATCTTTGGGAACTGGTAAACATAATTTAAACAAGGAATCATTAGGAAAAGAGAGCTAAGAATAAGTTGAATTAACATCTTCAATCAAACAACAATTCGAATGGGTATACTTTTTGAACTTAACACAGATGAACATAGCATCTATTTGTCTTCACATGCCTATAAAGTAATCTTTAGAAACAAGTGAGCTGTATCAATAGTATCATTGCATAGCAGTCCATAAAGTCATTTTATCATTAAATATCACAAGACAGAGGAAAAATTAAAAATTTACACAAAGGTGAGCTATATCAATGTTTATAAGCAGGTGGAAACCTTAAGGCGCTAAGCCATAAATTCTTCCTATCTAATATTAAAATTCCTCTATTACTCTATAGATCGAGTATGTGCTATAAAACCATCAGTTATATAGATGAAAGATATTTAGGCTCTTTGATGCGCAGCTGAAATCTTTGGGATTAAAAGCATTATCGTTTGAAACTGTCATTCTCTTGCAAAGTCTTGATTTCCCTTCAGATACCCGCCTCCCACCACAACAATTAACCCGAAACTCAAAGCCCATGTCTTCAAAGAAACCGAGTTAACCGTTCTTTAGGTGTTTATGATCTCTTTATCGATATACAACACTTACTGGCCAGACCCACAGCTTATTAGAGAAATCTACCACCCTTACATGAACCATCCATTTTCTCCAAATTCAACTAACGGAATCCTTACATGAACATCCATTCACCAAATTCAACTAACGGAACCCTTCTACACCAAAACAGCCTAAACAAGGATCACTTCTTATTTACTTATTTAACTAATTAATTTTTTATTAGAAACTGACTAAACAAGAATCAGTATCATTGATTGAAATAGAAAAATTTCTCCAACTTCCAAAGTAATGCAAGACGAAATATAATTTGTGAGATAAAAAGTGCACTACAAAACAATATACATCATAATAATGCAATAAAGTAAATAGAAAGCCATCAGAGTCCTACTAAGCAAGCTGTTGGATCGTGAGTTACAATTGTGGGATCTAAAATATGGCATACCTTGACTGGAAAGGTTCCTGGAGGTAGTTTAGTTGTGAGTAGTTCTCTTAGACGACGAATTGCCTTGACCTTGTTGGCAAGAATGTCAAGCAAAGGAAGGAGTTCTTCATTTTGAATTGGGAAGTCAGGTGAAAGAGACATTTAACAAACCCATATCGGTATACTATTCATTAATTATTGGAACGTTTAATTAATAGTCCTCCTCTTTCTTAGACTTAGCAGCATATTCATATCTCACACTTGTCTTCTCCATCTTCTCAACCCTCATCTCTTTATTGATCAATGCAGCAACCCTCCCTTCCCCTGAGGCCATATCAATCAGATCAATGACTTCGATTCAAGCCAACAACCTCCAAAACATCAAATTCTGTGTTCAAAGCAAACGAACTTTCAACATCTCATGAGCTTATCATGAAATTTCAGTCCAGTTCCATCAAATGAATTTAAATCCAAGCCAAAAGAAACGGCAAAACCTAAGCATTTCGACATCAAGACTTCAATTGCATGAGAAGAGCGTCAATCCTATTTCAAACACAAAGATCCAAAATCCTCTAATTTCAACCCCAAAGTGTTAAATTTTGAGCTTGTTATACATTCACCTTTAACGGAATAATCACAAACGTACTGTATAGATTTAGACAACGCATTCGAAATAGAAAAAATAAATAAATAAAATGGGTAAAAATTCCAATCAATTAAATGATCCACGGATTCTGCAATAATTTCAACACAAAAATGAAACACAGAGTGATGAATAAACTGTAAAACCTAATAATCTTCAACTGAAGCTCCAATCAGAGAATAAAATAAAAAGACCTAAATATATTCAAAGCAAACCGAGGTCATCAGCAAAAACAAAGCTCAACCAGTGAGAGGACCAGCTCCCATCTCACGAAGATCAGACTGTTACCGGCACATGCTTGAATGATCTACTTCAACGAAATATCGGTGCATTAAAAGGTTGAATAAAAAATAATCAATATATAACAAATAGGAGCAAAAGCTAATCAATCAAATGAAGTAAAAAAGAAGAATACTCAATTATATTTATCATAGAGATGAACCATTAGGAATAACTTAGAAAACGAAGAAAAATAGGACTATTAGGAATACAAGCTTGATCCTACTTGGGTACTATAAAAAATTCACAAAATAATTAATATTGAAGGGCAAAACTACTTACAAAATGTTCTTATCATTTCTGATAACTTGTTCGGAATTTAAAATTTCAGTTTATGATAACCTTTTCAGCTGAATTTTCTTATTCCTATGCACTGTTGTGTACTGTTGTAGCTCTTCACTGCTACATGGTAAATAAATCGTATTGATTAAGCTCTAAAATCATCTTAAGTTTGACAGACTATCATTACCCGTTGTTAACTTCATCGTCATTGACATTGTGATGTGCATTTAAGGCTTCAGGGCAGTTGTATGTGATGAAGATTGTTTACATGGGCTCTTAAATATGCTAGGTTGTAATTTTGTTACTTGGTTAGTTATCAGATGAAAAGCTTTTGCTGGTGGATTACTGTGCTCGAGTTCAGTGCACAATTGGTTGTCTTACTTCAGCTTCACTGACTGTATAATCAAGGGCTTATTCATATGCTTATTATAAGAGGAAATTTGCAACAACTTATGTTTCTATAAAACTTTGAACATTCAGTTTTTCTCCATATGTATGTATGGTAATTCTAGACCAGACAACCTTTAATGGGTGTTTCTCATACTCTTGTTTGTGTGAAATTGGAGCTTTTGATGAATCTAGGCGATTATGATTATTTATACCAATTTTGGCACCACTGTTTTTTATCATCCAACCACTGTTGTTTTGTCTTTCCTATGTCGGTGCATAGAAAAATCACGAGGATTCTTATATTGTCACATGGAAGAAAATCTCACATGTGCTTAGATGAGCAAAAAATGGACACTTCATATGTCAGTGCGTAGATGAAATGTTAAAAATAATTAGAGGGTTCTTTGTATTCTACTACCTGCAGAAATTCTGGATTTTTTTGCTTCAACTAATCTACGTTTGTTTTTCCCTACCGAACCTTGGACTATCATGACACAACTCTACTATCGGTAGGAATATGGATGTTGAATCAAATTTGAAGCCAATACAAATAACTAATTTGTCATCTACCTGCAATCCTCTGTAACCACCTTTTCCATTTGATTTTGAGGTAGTAAACGATCCGGATCACGTACCTTAATGCACACGAACCTAAATCTGTAGCGGAAGATCTTTATCGAACTGGATAATGTCTCGCGTCGGAATATGTGATTACTAGAACCACATACAATGAATCCACACTTAATGGACCTAGGACTTTGTATGGAACCCAATTAGCAAATCCAGATCTCTGTAGAAAGAAGCGATTAAGAGAGGAGAGAGTTCTCTCTGGGTTGATTCCCAAAAACGTGAAAAATAACTTTTGGGTAGGGAGGAGGAGTCTTCTACATATAGAAGACTCAACTCCACCGAGGACTCTATCTCCTAATCTAATTAGGAGAGAGTTAACCGCATCCACACTTTTAATCAAGTATGGATGTCTCATTAAGTGGGGACCCCAGGTCGGCCCAAACAGGTCAGGCCAACGGGGTCGGCCCATCTCTAAAATCCAACATCTCTCACTCGTCCGTAGTGGGCATGAAGTGTGCATCTCTCTCATGTACATCTTATCTTCCTATCATGGATGCTAATCATACAGGTCGTTGAGCGTGCGACCGACGAGCACAAAGTAACAAGTGAGCGACACCATATCAAGTTCCATAAAACTGAAATTGAGATACACTCTAAAAAGTCTCGCCTATGCCTTAGACTCGTTTGGCCACATCGGATTGAGTATTAATCCCTTATGAGCACAAACTCAGATCTCTAAACTCAACCACAAGATTCATGTTAATGTGCCCATTTAAAATAATTCATATAGGCTACATATATATCAGATACATACAAGTAAAAGATGTAAAACATCAATGATAATTTTAAAACATTAGCACATATCTCTATGAATTGCCTCTCTAAATGTGATGCCAAGTAGTATTCCTTAAGCCTCATGCCATTTAGCTTCGACCTAACTGTTTTCTCAGACAAACCCCCGTTAAACTGTATGTGCATAGCCATAGGAAAGTAAGCTAGAGTAGTGATCATCATATCTAACCTCACGGTGTGATCAAAGGTAGTAAGGGTATAAGTTGATCCACTCTAGGATCATCCTGATCTCACATAGTAAGGAAATAGGGATCCATTCTCTTGCTCTCAAAGAAAAAACATTGCTGATAGTACATGTGGTATGCAACACATGCTACGGTAGAGCCCTTGGCCAAGCCAAGCGTATATCAACCTCCAACACTGTACGGATCTTAGTCTAATCACAATCAATGCACCTAACTTAAGAACATTAATCCAAGTCACAACTCTCAAGCGCCTTGATTAAGGTCTTACATCCGGCTTTAATCAGGTAATATTCGATTCCCTAAGGAATTTCATCATGTCTCTCCTAGGGCGACATATAACTCTATAGTCCTCTAAATGCCCCCGATGGCATAAGTTCTCTTAATGTCTCATCCTACTCGCAATGCATGCGCTAGAGTTGGTCGCTGTGTGAGAAGCCGATCACTAACCTAGTGACATATCATATCCACATCCTCATAATATGGATATAATGTGTGTGTGTGTGTGTAATGTGTACATATAATACACAATCTCATGCCTCATGAGAAGATAAACTCTATTAAATGCTCACGCATGAAATATAAAGTAATATGAGATGTCCACATAACAATTGTAAATAAGATTGTACCACCTAACACAGATCACAATCCACGTAATACATGACCTTTAAAAGCATGTCTAGCTATAGGTTTAGTCATAGGATCAACTATCATATGCTGAGTAGGGATATGTGTAAGGGACACGTCTCCATGTGCAACTCTTTCTCTGATGTAATGATAATGAATGTCGATGTGCTTCGTTCTGCCATGGTATTTGGGGTCCTTAGCATAGGCCAATGATGCCATGCTATCACTATAGATGGTGATCGGCCCTACGCCAGCTCTGAAGACTCCAAGATCCTGTAAGAATTGCCTCAACCATACGGCCTCAAGGACGACGACACAACAAGCCATGTACGCTGACTCCATAGTGGACAACGTGACACAGACTTACTTCTTGTTACTCTAAGAGATGGCCCCGCCACCTTGTAAGAATGTGTATCCTGACGTCAACTCTCAACCGTCTATATCAATTGCCCAGTCTACATCGCAGTAGCCTTATAACTGCATATCTGCTCGCTGGAAGCAAAGCATGTAATCTATTGCCCCACGTAAGTATCTAAGAATACCTTTCACTGTCTTCCAATGAGTCTGTGCTAGGTTACTTTGGTAATGACTAACTAAGCCAACTGCGAAACTAATATCAGGTCGAGTAAACATCATAGCATACATCAGACTACCTATAGCACTAGCATATGGAACAATAGCCATTTGTTCATTCTTTTTCTCTTTCTCTGGACAAAGACCAAGATGCAATGAAGCACCTTTCTCAATAGGAGTGTCAATGGGTTTGGGATCGTGCATTCTGAAATGCTCAAGTAACTTCTTTATGTAACCCTCAGGCTGATCCATATAGATTTCCTCATCCAGTTCTTCATTGAGAAATGCAGTTTTGACATCCACCTGGTAGAGTTCCAAATCAAGGTGTGCGACAATAGCTAGAATGAGGCGAATGGAGACAAATCTCACGACTGGTGAGAACGTCTCCTCATAGTTTATACCCTCTCTCTGGGTATAACCTTTTCGCCACGAGATGGGCCTTGTATCTCTCTACACTTCCATTTGCCTTGTGCTTGGCCTTAGAACCCACTTGATCCAATGGTCTTAGGTCTAGGGGGAAGATCAACAAGTTTCCAAACTTGGTTCTTCTCCATGGAAGTCATTTCATCTTGTATTGCAGTTATCCACTTCTACAAAGCAGGTGATGATAACGCCTCCTGGTATGAGCCAGGCTCATCATCATCAAGCGTGGTAGTCATGAACGACTCACCCTCAATTGTGAAACGACGACGAGGAATTTGTCTACGACTACTCCTACTCATGAGATTGTTGGAATCCGTGTCCTCTGGGATACTCCTACTGGGCGGTAATCCACTCCCACTATCCATAACATCTGTAGGATCCTGTGGAGAACCGATGTTCTCAATGATGTTTGGATATATGGTGATCTCCGCTGATCCCAATAGATCTAGCTCATTCATCTCGAAGAGCTCCAAATTCATCCATGATCTCTTCCTGCTTTGGAAATCATTATCGATAAAATTCACATCACGTGACTCAATCTATGTTAGTCCCCCGTCGGTTTGTTCACGGACAAAGATGTAGCCTCTAGAGTGCTCTGAGTATCTCACAAAGATGCATCTCTTGTCTAGCTTCCCTCTTTGGTGGGAAGATACATGAAAATAACCTGTAGATCCCCATGGCCTCATGTGGGTAAGGTCAGGTGCTCTGTGTAACAGCCTAAATAAATCCCTAATAATATTAACTTGAGACTTTACGGTAAAATAGTAATTTGGCAAATTGGTGATTTAATTTCATTAATAAACCAGGATTAGTATTCATAAAGTCCTTAATCATATAAAACATATTAGAAACACTTAAGTCATCTAAAACTGATCAAGTTAGCCAGATAGACTTAGGAAGCAGTATGGGTCAAATAACTGAACTTAATAGTTAAATAGGAATTAAAATCAATTAGCAAGATAATAATTGGTTTAGACAACATAGAAGATTCACTTGAGACCCCTAAGCATAATCACTCCATCAGAAATTAATTAGGTTGTTAGTTGGAAAGAATAGAGGTAGAAACCCAGTTTTACCCATGTGGCTATTTTAATTTACAACCTTGCCCTTGACCTATAAATAGAATACTTAGGTTTCAAAAAACATTTCTCATCTCATTCTCGTGTGGAACTCTTGGAGAAGAAGAGGGGAAAACCTCAAATCCTCAGATGCAAGGGAGCAGCAGCCTCAGACGCGACCCGACAACGCCCAAGTTGAGTTCCTCTTCAATGTTTGTGTATTTACTTTTATTTAGCATTGTGGTCATGGGGAAGGATCTTGTTTGATTGTATTCCTTCTTCCCCATGAAATTCTTGGCTGATTGACTTGATTTAGGGATCAAACCCCATGCTATTGAGAACACATCCATTGTAGACAACCTATATGAACCAATTCGTTGGAATTTAGGTTTCTAGGGTTTGGAATTTAGGGAGAAGTCATTAATTCCTGGTGTAGACTCACCCTCTTGACCTAGAAACCCAATTCGAAGCCCCCTTAGGTGATTTGTGACCTCTGGGTTAAATCTCACCTAGAAATACCCAGAAATGCCCAGTTCCTGAGTTTCGGTGGCCTCCTCGATTAATCGAGAGACCCCGCCGAATCTTAGTGATATTTCCAGGTGTTCTGGAATAGCCGTCGAAACCTTCTCAGTGCACTGAAATACCCCATCGAGCTTCGGCGACCTCCATTGGCTCACCGAGTGACGTCGCCGAAGTACAGAGACCAATTTCAGTGTTCTGGAATTGTTGCCGAGACATTTTCAGTGCACCGGAGACCTCTCCAAAACCCATTTCAGTTCATCGAAAACCCTACCGAGCCCAAATTATGGATTGAACCATGGTCAATTTTGGTCTAATGAGACTCATTTAGACCAGTTCCCGAGGTGCCAACTCATTTGGCACCTTTTTGCCATTTTCGACTAGCCGAGACCTAGCCGAGGACCCCACCAAGAGCTTTCCATGGTCCGATGTTGAAGGTTAGGCTATGAACACGTGTACAATGACCTACCACACATGTTTAGCATATTTTTGGTGTTGGTAGACTCGTCTATCAAAATATGACCCTTCATACTTAAGTCTGCCCTCCCTTGAGTTAGCCTAGCAGTATGAGTTTCTTATGAAACTTGCGTAACATTCCTCAAACTCATCTATTAGTTATTTTCCTTGAATTATGCATGTCTAGATATAGACTTTAACTCAGGTGTTACTATGTATTTTTTTGCCTATGTATGTGGGTGTTTAGTATTGTTATTTGCCTTCATCTCCTCGACCTGTTATACATGTATTACCCTATGTCTGAAACACATATCCTTCCTACTTTGATTTCATCACATCCCCTATGTTAGATAATCACACACACACACACACACACACACACACACACACACACACATATATATATATGCTTAGAATGTGGTGTTGTGAATTACTGTGACCTTAGTGTTGTCTAATGCTTATATTCTGCCTACATTGAATTTATCATGTTCCCTACGTTTAGATGGTTTGCGTATGCTTAGATCATTATACACATGTTCCGAGTGTGTTGTTGTGCACTATTGTACCTTGTAATGTAAATTCGTGGGATTGTGCCCATGTGATTGCTGAATTGAATGTATGTCTGTGAATCATTGTGTGTTGCATTAAATAAATGACTTGAATATGATGAGCTGCATATGGACTATCCTGCGCGCTTTTATAGCTCAGTCTAATACCCCATGTAATACCCCTGGGTTTAGGCTGTCAGATGAGATAAATTGACTTATGTAACCATTGTGGTCCTATGAGTAGGATTATGTTATTTCCACCCAAGCTGAGAGAGAGCCCTCGTGTTGGTATGCCTCACAGACTTGTGGTGATATTTTGTTTACGCCCAAGCTAAGACTTGTGGTAAGATGATTCCCAAGGATCGGCACACTGGTGCAGCTTGGAAAAAGAGTTCTGTTGGATGTAAATGTGTATGATTCCCTGAAGGCCTACTCACGCTGGTGAAAACCTCAGCTTATTGCCCATAACCAAAAATAAATTGGGGGATTGTGCCTCCTTGGTTGAAAACCCATAAAACTATGTTGTATGATAGTCATGGATTGTCACATATTATACTCTTATTTACATGACTTATCTACTATTTTCTCATATTAAACCCTTCATTTTACATAGGATTAACCAATTCTATTTTACCTTTACCTTATATTTTAATTATCTTAATTAGGTTTAATTTGTTGATGCAGAGATACTTTTGGAGACCAATTCTGGTCCAGGGAATTCAGACCCAGATTGAGTTAGATTAGATGGGTCAGAGCTAGGGGTGCAAACGAGCTGAGCCGAGCCGAGCTTTGCCCAGCTCGGCTCGGGCTCGTAAAATCTGGACAAGGCTCGAGCTCGGCTCAAGCTCAGTAAAAAATTTCGGGCTCCAGCTCGGCTCAGGCTCGGCTCGCAAAAGCTCGGCTCGTGAAAATCTTGGCTCGGTTCGTGAAAGCTCGGATCCCAAAAGCTCGGCTCGTAAAAGCTCGACTCATTAAAAGCATGGGAAAGAAAACAATTCAATTAAATTAATTAGGGTTTTTAATTACTTTGACTTAAGCATGCCACTAATTAATTATGTATTTAATAATTAATATTATATATTTATATATTTATATATATAATACCTATGATATATAAATTTATATATGATATATAAGACCGAGCCGAGCCTACCTACGCTCGGCTCAGGCTCGTTAAAATAATGAGGCTTTTTTTGGGCTCAAGCTCAGCTCGCGAGTCTAAATATTGAGCTCAAGCTTGGCTTATGTGAGCTGAGCCCGAGCCCGAGCTAGCTCAGCTCATTGACAGCCCTAGTCAGATCAAATCAGGCGGGTCAGATTTAGCTCAAAAGAAATCAGAACCGGAAATGGAATCCGACTCGACCCGATTCAAGCCAACCAATTCAGATCTGACCCGACCAAGACCAAATGGGCTGACCAAGCCCGCTAACCAAACTCGCTGACCAAGTCCGGTTTAGCCCAACTCGTCATGAAGCTAGTGGGTGAAATTTAGGGAAGTCAAATCTGCTAGTCTGACCACCGATCAGTATGTTGGTTATAATTCTCTCCTCAAAATTCGGATGGATGAAAGGCTGGATGTTTTGAAAATCTGATTTCAACCACTACAGTTATCTCTCAAATGATAATTACCAAATTCGCATGTTTTGAAAGTCAAATTTAGCCCGCAAGTTGACTGTTGAAATTGTGACTGGAAAATTAGAAACTGAAGATTTATTCTATAAAGAGGAGGTTCAAGGACCGAACCAATGTGAGAAAGGGACGATCAGAAAGGAGAACTGAAATTGGAAGGTGGTGATCAAGGAAGGGAAGAAATCAAAATTGGTAAGGAGGAGGAGCAGTGTTTTTTTTTTTTTGGCAGCTTCTTCAAGAGGAAAAACAGGCAATGAATGGAATGGGAAACAAGGAAGCCAAGAGAAGAGACTGAATTGGCAAAAACCAGAATTGGAATTGAAGGGACCATGCTCGTGCGTCTTTGGCATTGGACTTGGAAGGAGGAAACCAACATGAATTTAGCAAGAGAAGCAGCGACCAAGAAGGAAGGCTGTGCTGCGTTTTGGCATTGGGAGAAGAAGAACATTAGTTTTAGTGGTTTTTGAGTTCTATAAATAAGGAGGATTAGACTTCCATTGATTGAATCCCTTTTCTTCTTAATTTTCTACTCAATTTTCTCTATTTTTCTTCTTCTTCTTCCATATAAGCCTAATTCTCTGCAAAGGCCCCTCAAGTTCTCTTGTAATTGGTATGAGCTTTTATTGTAATTCTTCTTGAATTTAATGGAATTATGTTTGATTGTTCATCTATTTTGATTCATTGTGATGTATGAGTTCTTCATGCTTTTTATGAGTTCAATCATGTTTTTCTAATTATTAAGCAGAATTTCTCATGGTTTTTAGTGGGAATCCGGAATTAAATTGAATGGGTTTTTCTAAAAGTTATTCTAGCCACGTCGTTAACCACGATTATGAAGTGCCATTGAATTATTTTAGTTCAACCGAATCAAAGGATTTCATAGCAATCAAATATATAATATTTATCCGAGTTACAATGAATTTCATACCGAATTCAAGGAACTGCCCCGATGCCTGAGCATTCTCACTATTGATTTTAACCCTTTTATTGTAATGACCTAAATTCCTTAATTTAATTTTCCTCTAATTATTCAATTAATTATTGATATTTTAATTTCAAGAGTTAGTGTGGTTTATGAATTAAATTAAAACTAAGGGTGATCTCGACATTAAACCTGGAGGCCTTAGTTTAGTTAAATTCTTTTTGGGTAGATTGTAAAATTTCAACTTTTACCCCATTGTTCAAACGCACGAACTGTGCATTGAACTGGTCTTCTCAACGTGTCCTTGGACGTGTTGATCATGGGAGAGAATCAGGGAGAAGTCTCCCTATTTCTCTAACCATTCCTTGCTTCCCACAACTTTTTAACGACTGCATTGTTTGAATGTAAAAGGAGAACCGAGACTGAGAGTAGAGACTAAGAGAAAACTGAGAGAGAAGAGTCTGAACCTAGTCTATTTGCAGAAAAGAAGGAGAAAGAAGAGAAGAAGTGGAGAAGAAGGAAAGAAAGGAAGTAGTAAGCTGTATTCTTGTTAGCACGTTAATATCAGATTTAAGGTAAGTAGCTTATCCGTTTTAAATCCTTATTATTATAGATGATGCTATGTGTTGATTTCCGTTATTGAGATATGATTGCTGGGTTAGCATGATAAAATTTGTATATTCTGGAAACTAAGATTTAATCTATGATAATGTGTATTCCTCATGTGTTAGTTAATAATGATCTAATGATTAAGGTATTTACTTGTTTTAGATTTGATTGAATCATGAGGTTGTGTGTCTTACTTGAATCCGTTTTAGGATGAGTTCAATGTGAATAAAGTTATTTGATTTTAGATGTAAATTAACCATGATAGTTTATTTAATTATGTGTGATTGTTGGTAATCAGAAACCCAGAAAAATAGAGCATTCTGATTTGTCGGCAGGTGGTCGGTCCGCTGACCAACCCACCAACAGGGACTTAAATCGAACATTGGAATTCGTCGGCAGGTGTTCGGTCCGCCGACCAACCTGTCGACAGGAACTTAAAGTGAATTGATGGATTTCGTCGGTAGGTCGTCGGTCCGCCGACCAACCCACCGACAGGGACTTGGAAATAAACATAGATTGCGTCGGTAGGTGGTCGGTCCGCTGATCAACCCGCCGACAGGACTCGTCGGTGAGTAGTTGGTCCGCTAATAGTGACTTAGATTGATTTAATGGATTTCGTCGGCAGGTGTTCGGTCCGCCGACCAACCCGCTGACAGAGATCTGTTTTGAGACATTATGAGGGTTTGGATGTTAGTTGGTTCAGGCTTAATAGTGCTTTGGTTGGGTTCAAGAGAGGTCCAGGGTTGTGCACCCAAGATGACTAAAACCTACTTGTTGCCCTTGCATGTGCTAATCAATTGGACACACTCCTCAATAGGTTTCCACTTAGGAAAGAGATGAAGAACCCTAATTATGTCTAAAACTGTGTCTTGCATCATAGGGATGTGAAGGATGGGTTCTAGTAGATTATTCACGTGTATGGGTGTATGAATAGCTTCTAAGGAGATCTATCATCCGTATCCCATAGGGGAGTGCATTCATACTATGTTCATGTGAAATGTTAAGTGTGCCCGGTATGTGGGAAATTAGAGGTTGCCTAGTCATGTAGGTTGAAAGGCCTATGAAATGAGTTATGGATCATAGTTGATTCGTAAGATTGGCTGGACCTTAAGTATCGTACACTCATGAAATCAGAACATGATGGCCTTCGTACCATGGGTTAGCGTCGGGAACGAAGAGAGGGGCTACCAGTTGTTCTTGGTGACTTCGGTCCCGAATATGTGTTTACTACTGAAGCTGCAATGAGGGACACTTAATATATCATGTAAACATAGGCATAACTCCATATTACATTGCATTCCTTGTTTGAGCATACATTAGTTCATATGTTTGTTCATTCTCGCACCATTATCATATCATAGCATGTGTTACTTATTCCTGTTGTTATTTACTGTTTTATCACTGGAATTTAGTCATATATGCTGATGTGGATGATGACTGGATCATGCTTATTGAGTATTCCAAACTCACCTAACCTTTATGTTGCAAGTTGATTTTGACTTAATAGACGTATACTGCTTCATATTGTTTTCTTTATTATTCTGTTGTAATAAAGTTAGTCGGGATTATAGTATTCTGATTTTCTATGTAAGGCTCTGCTGAAGCCATTTGACTTATGTGTTTAATTTTTGAATTTATTGTATTTTTTCCGCAACTCTGTGGTGATGAATAAAAATCAGTTTTTATTTCATCTTTTATATCTTGGATTTGATATGGCAATCTGAAGTCCAAAAATGGATCCCGAAGGTGTCGCCTCTTGATCCGTGCCATCCAACCTAGGGATCCATGTTACAGGATCTTGGGCTTGACATATTGGTATCAGAGCCAAAGGTTTTTTAACAGAGTAAGTTTATTAAAAGATTAGAGAACTTAGGAATCACATAGAAACCATAAGTTAGGATGGAGGAACGTAGGAAAAAAATTTAGGTTGTGTGTTGATTGCTTTATGTGGATACTTATGCATGTAAACATTAGGATAGAATGAGCGAGATTAGAAATCTAATAATTTTATGTGGAATTGTAGATGGCTGGAAGAAGGGTAAGGTCAGCAGCAGGGGAGGCTTCATCCTTCGGGACTAGAGCGGACACTGAATCATAGTTGTCCAGGATCTTCTAGATCTTAGGGGATATCGCTGTGATCTAGCAAGATCAAAGGTAGAGGACAGAGCAGAGGAAGACTGTAGTGGCTCCTATTGCGTGGCTAGAGTGGTTCAGGAAGTTAGCACCGCCCACCTATAGAGGATTGGGTGGGCCGAGTGAGGCTCAGGATTGGCTCCTCGATGTGGAGAGGATATTCCGCATTATGGGATGTCCGAATGATCAGCGCCTATCACTAGCCACCTTAATGCTAAAGGGACAGGCTTTACACTAGTGGGACTTGGTAGAGCGGAATCTTGCTGTGACCATGACATGAGAGTCTTTCCAAGAGCAGTTCTTGGATACGTACTTGCTGACTAGTTATCATCGACAGATGGCTCTGGAATTCATGCAGCTAGAGCAGGGTTCTCTCACCGTAGTGCAGTACGAGGCCAGATTTGCTATGATGTCACGGTATGCTCAACACATTGTGGCGGACGAAGCGGATAAGGCCGTTAAGTTCAAAGAGGGCCTGCAGATAGCAGTATGATCCATAATGGTACCCCAGAGACTTAAGACTTATGTGAGTATTCTGGAGTGTGCGCGATATGTGGAGAGAAACTTGGACCGGGCTGCGGAACAGAGGGACAAGCCTAAGCAAAATAAGGACAATCGCCACCAGCTTTACCAGGCTTTCAGTCACTGTCTGCAGAACAGTCGATCGAGCGCATCAGATGTGCGATCGAGCGCAAATGCGATCAAGCGTAAATGCGATCGATCGGAAATACGATCGAGCGAAAATGCGATCGATCGCAGATGTACGATCGAGTGCAAATGCACAGAGACAAAACCTAGTGCAGATTACAATGAGGGTTTGGATGTCTTATAGGTTTGTTCTTTTAGTGCTTTCTTGATTGGATCAAGTTTAAGGATTAGGGTCGAGTACCAGCAATGACCTACTTGTTCCCGTTAGCATGAGCAACCTATTAGACACACTCCTCAGTTAGTCTACACTTAGGTAATGACAGATATTGAGACATTAGTGTAAATATGTTTTGACATCATAGGAATGTGTATGATGGGTCTCAATGGATTATGCACGTGTATGGGCGCGTGTATAGCTTCTGAGGGGATCTATCATCCATGTTCCAT
>JAUPMG010275954.1:0-18871 GCA_031762675.1 Pachysandra terminalis | reverse complement strand
AACGGGTACGCTAACCCACCCCCCCCCCCCCCTCATGTCACTTTTAATGTGTAGGCATTTTTTTTGTTTTTTTTTTATATATATTTGGATGCATTTAGGTTTTAATTAGACATGTTTAAAGTTTAGGACCAAAAATCCATCAAAAACCTATGGCTTCCCGACATTTCCCCGACATTTTCCCTTTTTACACCATGTCACCGATGTCACCTGGCGACATCGACATCATAAACCTTGGTAGTCAGAGCCGAAACGTGAGCACTAGTGATAGGCTTGATGGAGGCTAGTCCCTATAATGCCATAACTTTCAAGATCTGAAGATGGTCCATAACTTTCAAGATCTGAAGATGGATGGGGATTCATATACAGTAATATCCTAATTCACGTCCTCGCAGTCATCTCTTGGAGGCTTATACATCTTGCAAGGTTGGCCTGCTTTGGCTAATGAGATGAGAATTTCATTCTCCATGTGCCTAGGTAGCAAACAAGATAGTTAGGTTAGCCAAGAGGAGAGCGGTTAGAGAGTCTTTCTTCACGGGCATGTCATCTTCATAAATATTTAATGAACTCCTAGACTGAAAGGAGCAAAGTTTCAAGTATCACCCGAAATCGATACGACTCAGCCTCGTCGTGTCCGTTTTGAGGGGGCCAATATGAGCCTATCAGTATAGATATCAGCCGATACATGTCCAATTTCCTTTTGTTTTTTATTAATATCAGCCGATACCTGATACGTACCGACTCGTATCGGTTTTGGCGGGGAGCGAGTCCCAATCTGAAATCGATACTTTAAACCATGGAAATGAGTCCTTAACCATGTATATATTCTTCTATCATATATTGTTGTTTGTACATTTTTGTTTTCTTTTAGGTTTTTTTTGGTAGATCTGCCCAAGTTGAGCTGATCTTACCCTTTTATGTAGTTGTACTATACATGCCATTCCCCATTTTTCTAATAAAACATCTTCATTATGCCCAAAAAAAAAAAAAAAAAGAGCATGTCAATTAGGACTTCCTATTATATTTGTTTACAAGGATGGATTTTCATGTTAGATGGAGAGGTTGGATCAGATTTTTCATATCTTCATCCTTGTTCTCAGTGACAGTAAAAATGAGTTTTGTATTTCTTTTTTCAGGGCTACAGGGGTTTGAGATAGGAAGATCTTTTATCTCCTTTTCCGTTCATCATAGTTTGTTGAGACATTGGTCCATGGGTAGCCATCCACCGCAATAACATACCTCTAGTTTGCAGATGACATATCTCCTCTATCCCAGGGCAACACATGAGCACTTAAGAGCTTTCTAATGAGCAAATTGGAAGAGTTGAGGGTCAATATCAGTTCTCAGTCTGCCTCTCTCTTATCTAGGCCTTCCCTTGGGAATCACACTCACTTTTACTCCCCTTTGGCCGGCTATTTTGGATAAAGCAGAGAATAGATTAGCCTCGTGGAAGAGGAGATTCCTCTTTGAAGGAGAAAAGCAACCCTTATTCGTAGCACGTTGTTTAACCTTTTTTTTTTTTTTGATAACTGCGTGTCCGAGCCGGCTTACGCGCACCTCGACTAGTCCCAGAGGTGACTAGCACAACATCCCACCGCCATGGCCCCCCACTTAAATCTGAATTTGCTTAAGTGGGGAATCGAACCTATGACCAGTGCGCCTAACCACACAATCACATCTTCGCCCTTACCACTTGAGCACGTTGTTTAACCTTCCCACCAAGGTTCGCAATGTCGATGTCGCAAGACATGTTGCAGACTAGTAAGACCTGCGACATGTCGCGACATCAGGGGAAAAAAAATTTATTTATGCTTTCATCATTTTATAGGGTTTTTTTAAAAAAAAAAATATTGTTTTTCCCTCATGTCGCATGGAAATGGGAAATCCATGACTTCCCAAGGATTTCGTGTCGACACATTCAAAATCGTCAACATGTCTCCACATTGAAATGCTTCCCACTAATTCTATGACTATTTCATTGCCACTCTACTGGGAGTAGAAGAGAGAAATTGTAGAGAGATTTTCTATCAGGTGGAAAGGGGAGGATTTCAAATATCATTAGTGAAATAAGATAAGTGTGCTCCGAAGGAAGCATGAAAATTGGGGATTAGACCTTTGGCTTCTTTAAACAATGTGTTAGGTAAATGGGTTGTAGATATGGAGAGTTGCTCACTTGTTATCTATAATACATAAGGTTGGTCTGGGTGGTTAGGACTTGGGAGAGCCAAAGGGTGGATGAATCTTGTGGACGCTGCCATTGGAAATCTATTTTGCGCATTTCCAATCTTTTTCAAAGTGGCATCATATTTAGAGTTGGGGATGGGAATTGTGTAAGATTATGGGAGGATAGGCGGTGTGGAGATTTACTCCTAAAAGAAAAGCTTTCCTATTCTCTTTGAATTGGCTAGAAGTAGTAATTTGTTTATTAGAGGTAGAAATAAGGGAGGGTCATAGGTCTTGACACTTAAGGTTCACAAAAGGTTCTTTTGGTTGGAAGGTGGACTTTGATGTGCCTTGATGAGTCTATATGAGATATTGGATTTGTAGTAGTAGTAGTGGGTGTTCTTGGTGAGATCATTTTTTTCTCTACCTGATTACGAAGGGACCCAACTTTTAGCCAGCGCAATTCATATGGAAATCTTCTAGTCCAACTAACACGGCATTCTTCATGTGGACGGCAACCCTTAATAAGATACAATACTGACAATGGACCATTTGTTTGCAAGAAATAGAAGCACTGCAAACAGCTGAGCCATGTGCAGAGCAGAAAGAGAATCTATGGATCACAAACTCCTAAACTGCCTCATTGCTTCCACGATCTAGACTCATTTCTTATGAAGACTTGGGATGTGGGTCATGTCTAGATCCTTTTGTGACGCTTTGAGGAGTTGGAAATTCAGGAGGGTGAAATCAAGGTTTAAATTGTTGTAGAATTTGTGCCCTTTTGCTATTTGTTGGGCTCTTTGGAATGAAATAAATAGTAGTATTTTCAAGGACAAGGAGTGCATGGTGCATATTCAGAATCAGGTTTTGACATGTACTTTTCATTGGTTCTCAATAAACAACCTTTTTCAGGGACTAAACTTTCTATCTTCTTGACGATTGGATGCCGGGTCTTTTAATATGCTAATCTTAGAGGTTGCTAGCTGTTATTGCCAGTTAGCTCTTTGTATACCTATCATGTACAGGGGGCAAGCCCCACTTATACGTTATATCATGACATAATACAAGCATTTATTTACTGATCCAAAAAAATAAATAAATAAATTATATCAGTCAACAAAAAATCGAAGTTAGACATAGATTACAACTTACGTCTTTCTCGTGCTTGAGATGACAAAATCTGACTAATCAGCATTTGCCTCCGCTCCTCTGCCTCTCTAAAGTTATAAATTGATAATTCAGTATAACTGCAATCTAAAAAAACAAAGGAAAAAAGAAAAAGAAGGGTATCATAATACAACTGTTAACTAGACATCAAAACTAACATTTTGGCATCGTCTTGGGCTTTTTGCTCCTCTGAGTTTTGTTGATTTCCCTGTATCCCAAAGAAGTACATTAAGGTACGATTAGAAATAAATAAAACGGGAATCAGATACTGCTTTGCTGCAATTGATGACACTACTTACAACGCCATGTTGTGACATTAACTCTCTCATTCTTCTTTGCCTGATGGCTTCTAATTCAGGATCATCCTAGACATAAACAATAAATGATTTTTCAAAACTTGCCAAGCAGCCAATCAAAACTAAGATTAAACATTATTTTACTTTACCTTTCATTATAATATTTAAGATAATTAATTTCAACCTTTAAAAAGGATAATTAAGCAATTATAAACTCTCTCTCAAACATTAAAAGTATAATACTTAAGATAATTAACTTCAACCTTTAAAAAGGAAAATTAAGCAATTATAAACCGTCTCAAACATTAAACTGATTCTCATATTCTGTTACGTGCATATTATCCTCTCTTAGAATAATTCATCTTCTTTTAGCTATACATGCCACGTGGCAGTGTTTATGTTTTTATTAGGAGTCTAGATGCTAAATAATTGCTGTAAGTGTCCATGTTTACGAATGATTTATTAGATATAGTTACTTTGTAGTTATTAGCCAGTTAAAACTAAGGAGAAAAGTTAGGATGTATGTGTCAACGTGGGTTTGTTTTGTAGATCACGTTGGTTAGTTATAATTAGTTACAGAGTCCAGAGTCTATGTATATCTTCCTTTCTTTTGTTTTATGAATTATCAAGAAGAATATTGTTATAGAGAGTTTTGGTTCCTCTCGAATTGAGCTAATTGGAGGTCTGGTTGCCTCGAATCAACCTTATTCCCCTTTTCTCTCTTTACATTTTACTGTTTTAAGTCACGGCCATTAAGCACGTAACATATTCTTTCCATAGTTTTTTCCATAGGCACAACCCCACAATCAAAACACTCGAAATAACGCTAAGTTTTTCGTCTCTTGATTCAATTACTAACTGAATGTAACCATAAGAATATAAAAATTGCTGGATTTCAAGTAATAAAACGGAAAATTTCTTTTTTTGTTCATTAGTTTCAATTAAAAGAAAAAATCAACAATTAAAAAACTGAAACGCATTACCCATTACAGTTAATGACGATTCAAAAGCAGTACAAAAAACAACACTAAATTCTTAAAGTGTTATGAAAAGGGAAACAAAAAGAGAAGCAACATAGGCCACTGATAAGTTCAAATCACCAAAACCCTAACAAACAAGTTCAGTTTGAAATGGAGAATATAGGATAGAAAACATAGAAGTTTAAGGCGTGAGAGATAGAGAGAGATAGAGAGATAGAGAAAAAAAAAGGATTAAAAGAGAAAAAAAATACCATCTTTCAAAGAGAAGAGAAGGCAACCCGATCTCCTTCTGATCACAGAGCCGTTGCCGTTGCCGTTGCAGGGGGAACTAGGGTGCAGCCTTAGCAATACGCGAGCTTTGAAGGTTTTCTTTTTCAATTCTTTTCTTTTCTTTTGCTTTTATTTATCGGAAAAATTACGAAAATCCCTTACTTTTGGGGAATTTATTGCCCAAAAGTATATTAACTAAATCAATTTGCAATACAAGTATAGAAATACCAAAATATCTATCATACAGTCTTCTGTCACATGACAGATGACGTATCAGCCTTGTCCCCTACACTTACTTTTTTTAAAAAACAAAAATACCTAAACTACCCTTCCCCCATTCTCTCTCTTTCTCTCTCCTTGCACACTGAATTTGCATCACTGTACACTGGGGTGTGCATTCTTACACACTGAGGTGTGCATCATTCTACACATTGGAGTATGCATCCTTGCACACTGGGTTGTGCATCCTTGCACACTGAATGTGCATCCTTACACACTGAAGATGCACACTAGGGTGTGCATCCTTGTACACTTTGGAGCGTGCATCCTTGCACACTGGGGAGTGCAACCTTGCACACATTGGACTGTGCATCCTTGCACACTGGAGTATGCATTGTTGCATACTGGGGTGTGCATCCTTTACACACTGGGGTGTGCATCTTTGCACAATGGGCTGTGCATCCTTGCACACTGAAGATGCCCACTGGGGTGTGCATCATTGCAGAGTGGAGTGTGCATCCTTGTACACATTGAAGTGTGCATCCTTGTACACTAGGATATGCATCCTTGCACACTGAAAATCCACACTGGGGTGTGCATCCTTGTACACATTGGAGTGTGCATCCTTGCACACTAAAGATGCACACTGGGGTGTGCATCCTTTCACATTGGGGTGTGCATCCTTGCACACTAAAGATGCACACTGGGGTGTGCATCCTTGCACATTCGGGTGTGCAGCCTTCCACTCTGAAGATGCACACTATGGTGTGCATCCTTGTACACACTGGGGTGTGCATCCTTGTAAACATTAGATTGTGCATCCTTGCACAATGAAGATGTACACTGGGTGTGCATCCTTGCAAACTGAAGATGCACACCGGGGTGTGCATCCTTGTACACATTGAAGTGTGCATCCTTGCACACTTAAGATGCACACTGGGGTGTGTGTCCTTATACACTGGGGTGTGCATCTTTGCACACTCCAGTGTGCATCTTCAGTATGCAAGGATACACACTCCAGTGTGCAAGGATGCACACCCCAGGGTGCATCTTCAGTGTGCAATGACGCACACCCCAGGGTGCAACGATGCACACTTCAATGTGTATAAGGATGCACACCCCAATGTGCAAGGATGTCCACCCCAGTGTGCATCTTCAATATGCAAGGATGCACACTTCAATGTGCAAGGATGCACACCCCAGTGTGCATCTTCAATGTGCAAGGATGCACACTCCAATGTTTACAAGGATGCCCACCCCAGTGTGCAAAGATGCACATTGGAGTGTGCAAGGATGCACACCCTAGTGTACAAGGATACACACTCCAATGTGTACAAGGATGCACACCCCAGTGTGCAACTTCAGTGTGCAAGGATGCACACCGCAATATGCAAGGATGCACACCCCATTGTGCATCTTCAATGTGCAAGGATGCACACTCCAATGTTTACAAGGATGCCCACCCCAGTGTGCGTCTTCAGTGTGCAAGAATGCACACCCCAGTGTGCGTCTTCAGTGCATCTTCAGTGTGCAAGGATTCACACCCCAGTGTGCAAGGATGCACAAACGAGTGTGCAAGGATGCACACTCCAATGTGTACGAGGATGCACACCCCAGTGTGTGTCTTCAGTGTGCAAGGATGCATACCCCAGTGTGCATCTTTAGTGTTCAAAGATGCACACCCCAGTGTGCATCTCCAGTGTTCAAGGATGCACATCCCAGTTTGCAAGGATGCACACCCCAGTATGCATCTTCAATGTGCAAGGATGCACACCCCAGTGTCCAAGGATGCACACCCCAGTGTACAAGGATGCACACTCCAATGTTTACAAGGATGCACACTCCAATGTGTACAAGGATGCACACCCCAGTGTACAAGGAGAGAGAAAGAAAGAGAGAATGGAGGAAGGGTAGTTTAGGTATTTTTTTTTTTTAAAAAGCAAATGTAGGGGACAAGGCTAACACATCCTCTGTATTGTGACAGAGGACCGTATGGTAAATAGTTTGGTACTTTTATACCTGTATTGCAAATTGATTTAGTCAATATACTGTTGGGCAATAAATCTCATAAAGTAGGGGATTTTCATAATTTCCCCTTATTTATTTGTCAAATTTTGTTTTCTCTGGTGAAGGCAAAGTAAAGTTAAGAATTGGAAACGAAAAGTCACTTTTTTAGAAAACTACTTAGAAATTTAATTGAAAATATAATTATAGTGTTTGGATTACAGAAAAATTGTATAAAAATATAAATAAAAAACTTTATCATATATATATCATACTACTTATAAAAGTTGAAGGATTTTTTTAAGTTTTTGAGTTATTAAACTTTTTTTCAATGACTTTTACTATTTTATCCTTTATAATTATAGTTTTTCTAAGATTTTATATGTGTAATTACATTATGAGACCTACTAATTACTTCGTATTCCCTTGAAAGCTTAATTGATTATTTAATTAATTGGTAATTAATATTAGAGGTGAGAATGGAACCATTAGCCCTAATTGGTATGGCAAGAAACATCATACCAAAATCTCTTCAGAAAACTGGAGGAGCCTTTCTCTTGCATTTGGCAAGCGTTATTGTTCTGTAGCAGAACAAGCAGAAGAGTTTTTTGTTCAAGATGGGATTAGTTGGGTGAGATTAGGTAGGTTAGAAGATTAGATGGAGGCAGATCTAAGAGCACTGTTTGACACTTTTAATCTTTAGAAGAAGAGGAGGAGATCAAAGTTTCAATTAAAGAAGGTGTGGATGACCAATCAGAAGAGGAATGTAAGAGAAGCTTGGTGGGGAAGATTTTCACAGATAAGCCATACAATGTCGCAACGACCAAAGATACCATTTCTAGAGCATGGAACTTGGGCAAATCATTGAAGATAGTAGATTTGGCGGAAAATTTATTCACGCTTAAGTTTTCGTCAGAATTTGAACTGGAGAAAGTCCTAAAAACTGGACCATGGAACTTCATGAATCATGCTATTCTTCTACAGAAAGTAACAAAGAATATGAATATTTGGAATACAAAGTTTGATGAAATTGTTATGTGGATGCATGTATATGGTGTGCCTTTTGCCGCTATAACGGAGACAATGGGCTGGGTGTTAGGCAACCAGATTGGACGGTGTGTAGAAATGGAGATGCCAGAAGGGGGTTTGGTAGGTGGCAAATATATCCGATTGAAGGTTGCCTTACCGATTGAAAACCCACTTTTAAGGGGAACAAAAGTTTCATTAGACAATGGTGAGAATGTTAATGTGATTTTTAAATATGAAAGGATGCCATTTATTTGTTTTTTCTGTGGAAGGCTTGGTCATTTTGAGAAGTCTTGTATTTGGAAGTACAAAGCAGAGAAAGCAGGGTCAAGCACAAAAACCAAATTTGGTGCTTGGATGAGGGTTGAAAATTTTAGATCGAAGATGGAAGCTAAAAAGAAGACCACAGAAGATGATATAAATTGGAATCTTGAGACTAGCATAAGTACACAATCTAGTCAAAAGGAAGGAAAGGGGAATGAAAGACAACAAACAACCGAAGGAGAAGACAAGCACAATGTAGAGCACTCAACTCAGCAGATGACGATGCAGGCTTCAACTCTAGGGTGAAAAGTAGGGAATCAATCCACATGTGAAGAGAATCAAGGAAGATCAGTAACTGAAAAAGAGTGGCAAGGTGAGGAGATAAGGAAGGATGAGCTGGAAAGTAATCAAATGGGTGTAAAGAAATCACATGTTTTTCAAAAGGAAGCTACTATTCTAGAAGATAGCAATGTAAATACTTTGGAAAAGGAAATGATATGTCATCTAGCCATGATCATAGGGATACTTTTATGATGATAGATAGATTCAAACGAAAATTTAGAAAATCAAGAACTGCAAGATAAGGAAACTAGTTTTTTGGATGGTTCAAAAGGTAAAGGGTTGAACCAAAATGGTGGGGTGAGTCAAAGTTATACCCGAAGTTGGAAAAGATTAGCCAGAGAAGCTACTTACCAAGGGACAAGGGATAACATAACAGAAGATAATAAAGCGGGTGAGAAAAAAAGAAAGCACAGTGCAAATACTAGACAAGAAGAAGCGGAGAAGACGAGTGTGATAAGAACTAAAAAGGTGGAGCTAAGTGGAGCTATTAAGGAAACACTTTCTGAATGGGTTAGGAAGGCTGTCCCACAACAGCCCCACCCCCAACAATGAACCTCATCAGTTGGAACTGTCAGGAGATTGGGAACCTTCTAACAGTAAATTTATTGCACAATATGTGCAAAGAAATAAATCCCGACATGGTCTTCTTGATGGAGACAAAAGTTCACCTTCGAAAGCTGGAGAGAGTCAATAGAAAATTGCAGTGCAATTACATGATTGGTGTGAATTCGGAAGGCCTTTCAGGAGGAGTATGTATGATGCAGAAAAGGCATTTGAACGTTGAAGTGCTCTATTGCTCGAAAAATATCATTGATGTAGTATTCAAAAATGATAGAAATGAAGGAGAATGGAGAGCCACAGGGGTTTATGGGGATCCAAATGGAGCTAAGAGACTACAAATTGTAATGACCTAGATCCACTAAGAGAATGCCCACATTTAATGGTTTGAATTTTTCAGAATTTAATACTGTTTTTCAGAATTTATTTGATATATATATACACACACATTACATAATTGGATTAATATATATTACTATTTAATTGTTGGGGTTATTTTGATAGTATAAAAAGTATTGGGTGTTGATTTGAAGAGAATCAAATCAAATTAAAAGTTTCCGTTTTGAACGCACGACCCAAAGGGACGTGCAAATCTTTTGGAAGCTTTGGCTTTATGTTTTGGCAATAGGAATTAAGGTTTCATTCTCTTCCTATTGTGTGGATTTCTAGATCTGAACTCTTGTGAGTTGTTGGAGAAAAGAAGAGAAAAAGAATAAGGGGATTTTGTAGAGCACTTGGAAGCCGAAGCTCGTGGAAGTGTGGATTGTTGCAGCCCTTATTCTCACGACGAAAAGCATTCCGGAGAGTGTTTAGAGACTCTAAATGATCCAGGTAAGTTGCGTTGGGGTGATCATAGTTCTTTGATAGAAATCGATACTCATATTTTGAATCAAATGAATGTTTGATTTTTAATGCTGATTGAATGATTAGAATGGTTTTGAATGCTCTATTAATGTTTAATGATGTTTTTTGGAAGCCTAGAAGTAAGTGTTGTTTTGAATGCATTATATAGCCTAAGTTTGGATTCGAGAGTCATTGAAAAACCCAGAATTCACGCAGGTCGGTAGGCTTTGGTTCATCGACGCCTCTACCGACAGAGACCATTTCCCAGGCTATTTTTGCTATTCGGAAGGCATCGGTCTGCCGAAGACCCTGTAGACTCACAGTGAGGTTCGGTCCACCGACACCTCTATCGACAGAGACTGGTTTCTAGACCATTGTGACCCTTCGGCAGGCTTCGGTCCACCGATCCCTCTGCCAACCGACCTGTAGTTTGCACAATGAACAGTGAATTTGTGTGGATGACTTAGATGGATGGTGTGGGGGCTTCAGCCGTTATTGTTGTTGGTTTCTGGAAGCAAGACGTGACCATGGTGTGTCAATCTTGGTGTTCTGATGTTCTTGTGACCACCATCCCATCTTAGTTGATCCCTTGTAGTTGTGGATTTGTGGTCATCTGTGATTGTTGTGTTGTTGCAATAATGGATGGAAACTGGTGAACTTGTGCAATCAGATTATCCGAATGTATGGGCACTCGGATAGTTTCTGTTGTAAGCCTTCACTTGATATCCTTTTAATGCATTACATACTAGGTTGATGTTTATTGGTAAGTATACTGGGAGGTGGAAATCTACGGAGAAACAACTGCAATGCCTCCGAACTGGATTGACTATATACCTTGTGGGGTGAAAGGGCCCACAGAAACTAGGGCAGGATGCTTGCAAGCGCTTATGCAGGTTCGCTAACCCTCGAGTATTGTACACTCGAAAATTAGCCATACTGTATGGTAGCCTTCGTGCTATGGGTTAGCTCTCGGAACGAAGAGGGGATTCCAATAATTCCTTGGATACGTCCTACATAGATCGTTGTTGTGGGAAGCATCATGTGAGGTCTACTTACCATGCGATGTTAATCTTAGTTCTTTACATTGTGCATATCATTCCTTGCTTGTGTGTGACACTCATTGCATTCATCTTTGATCATGTGAGTGTCTTCATTTCATATCATATCATCTCATTAAAACTACTCATCTTGCATCGAATTATGTTGCTCATGTTAGATTTGTTATTGGATTATTGTTGTACTAACCCTTGTGATTGATTTCCATGAGAGGACGGATTAACACTCCATTGTTTACTTACTGAGCATCATAAGCTCACGCAACGTTTTATGTCGTAGGATGGGAAGAAGTGGAACCGCTTTTGTTAGGAATGTTGCTGCTTGTGGACTTGACTTGCTGCTTTACTATGCTTTTTAGTTTTGTTTTACACTCCCGAGGGAGTTAGACTTGATTCATGTAGTTGCTATACCTTGAGTTGTGATCCTTTGAACCTAGTTGTGGTTTTGTTTGGTTTAGGCCCTGCTCAGGTCGTACATTGCTTTGTTGACATTTGACTATGCTTTGGATATTTTTGTCATAGTTACTTCCGCGCTCTGATCTTTATGAATGAAAGTATCATTATTATTTTTATTTGCTTATGTTGTGGTAGCAATCCGCGGTCCAGTTGTGGATCCCGAAGGTCTCACATTGAGATCCATGCAATTCCCTCATTGAGATTCATGCTACGGATCTGGGGCGTGACACAAATCTAAATTGAATTAAAAAGAATGGCACGCTTGAATAGGCTCCCATGGGTGGTTTTTGGAGATTTTAATGATATTCTTTCAAATGAGGAAAAACAAGGAGGAAGTAGTAAAGAGAATTGGTAGTTGAGAGACTTCAGAAATTTAATAGATGAATGTAGGTTTATTGACATGGGATTTACAGGATATCCTTTTACATGGAATAATAAATGGCCAGGAATCGAAGACATTCAAGAAAGGCTAGACAAATGCTTTATTAATCCAAGTGGAAGATGTAAATTATCAAGGTCGTATGTGACACGTTGTCTTCCGATGTCTTCTGACCATTGTCCACTTTTGATATCAATGGAGGAGAGAATGGGAAAGGGAAGAAGACGATTTAGATTTGACCCTATGTGGACTAAACACAAAGAATGTGAAGAAATAATAAAGAAGACATGGGTAGGAGAGGTGGGAGGCTCTCGGATGTTTAAAGTCTGGGAAAAAGTGAAGAAATGTGAAAAGAGTTTCGGCAACATTCTGAGGAGAGTGAAGGAGTTGAAAGAAAAATTGAAGGGTTTACAAAACTGGGATTATGATGTTGGGGTTAATGAGGAAGAGAAGAAGATACAGGAGGAATGGGGTGAAATGTTGCTAAATTAAGAACTAATATGGAAACAAAGATCACGAGTGGACAGGTTAAACCATGGAGATTGTAATACCACTTTCTTTCATGCTAAAGCAACCCAAAGAAAGCAAAGGAATTTTATTAGAGGTGAAAGAGTATGGTAGAGAGATAAATAGGAAATTCAGAAGGTGATAGAAGAATACTTTGCAGATATTTTTCAATCTAGCCAGCCTAATTCCCAACAAATCATTTTCAACTTGCTCGACAGGCATATAACGCAAGAGATGAATGCAAGACTACTCCAACATCCACCAATGGAGAGATACGTCAGTAGTTTTCTAGATGTATCCAAACAAAGCTCCAGGGCAGGATGGTATGTCACCTCTTTTCAATCAGAAATTCTGGCATAATATTGGTCTTGATATCTGCAATGCAGTCACAAGTTTTTTTCATAGTGGCAAAATCTTTCGGAAAATAAATCACACACATCTTGTTCTGATACCTAAAGTCAAATCACCCTCAGATATGATACACTTGAGACCTATTAGCTTGTGCAATGTTATTTATAAAATCATTTCAAAAACACTAGCTAATAGACTCAAAGGTATCTTACATGAGGTGATTAGTCCGGTTCAAAGTGCGTTTGTACCTGGTCGCCACATCACTGATAATGTATTAGTTGCTCATGAACTCATTCATTTTCTGAAACAAAAGAAGAAAGGAAAGAGCTTCTTCATGGGTTTGAAATTGGACATGGTAAAGCTTATGATAAGGTTGAATGGTATTTTGTAGGAGTAATGTTAGCAATGGGGTTTGATGAAAAATGGGTGAAACTGATTTTAGAGTGCGTCTCCACAGTAACATACTCTGTTTTGGTCAATGGTCAAGAAAGTGAAACGATCATACCCTTTCGAGGTTTAAGACAAGGGGATCCTCTCTCCCCTTATCTTTTCCTTTTTTGTGTTGAAGGGTTAACTAGGTTACTCACCATAGCCGAGGAGGAAGGAATGATTAAAGGAATCAAAATCAGCTGAGCTAGTCCCATGGTATCTCATTTATTGTTTGTAGATGATAGTTTTATTTTCCTAAAAGCCATGATTGAGGATTGTTATAATTTACTAGACTTATTTAAAGTGTACGAGGAAGCCTCGGGAAAAAATAAATTTTGAAAAATCTGCAATCATGTTTTGTAAGAACACTCCATCTCAAATCTGCAGAATGCTAGCAAGAAGTTCGAAGGTGAAGAGATTTCAAAATAAGGAGAAGTATCTTGTCTTACCAACTATCTTTCAAGGTGCAAAGAGAGAACTTTTTGAAAATTGGAGAGATAGGGTTTGGAAAAGAGTAAAAGGATGGAAGGAAAGTCTTCTCTCCTCGGCCGAAAAAGAAGTGATGATAAAAGCAGTAGCTTCTGCTTTACCAACTTACACCATGTCGTGCTTTAAAATTCTTTGTTCTGTTTATAGAAATTTAAATTCAATGGTGAGTACATTTTGGTGGGGACAGAAGAAGGAGGAGAAAAGAATACATTGGGCAAGGTGGTTGTGCAAGCATAAAGAAGATAGGGGATGGGATTTAGGGACATGGAGGCTTTCAATAAAGCCTTGTTATCAAAACAAGGCTGGAAATTAGTGAGCAATCATAATTCTCTTTGTGCTAGAGTTATAAAAGGAAGGAATTACTCAAATTGTTCATTTTGGTATGCCAAGAGGGGAACCGATCCATCATGGGCATGGGGAGTCTACTAGAAGGGAGAGAAGTGATGAGAAAAGGTGTGAGATGGAGAGTGGGAAATGGAAAGTCTTTAAACATTTGGATGGATCCATGGATTCCACAACCTATCAACTTCAGAACTATATCACAAAAACCCAGGGAATGTCCTTTGAGTAGAGTGGATGAATTGATTGATCCAATGACTCGAACATGGCGTTATGACCGATTAACGCGTTGCTTGGGACAGATGAATACCATTTGGATAATATAGATACCTATCAGTAATTATGATAGAGAAGATAAATTCATTTGGCATTATACCTCTACAGAAGTATTCACAGTGAAGTCTGCATATAGAATTGCTTTCAAAATTTTATGTAGCTCTAATGTGGATAGTTATACAGGAACATCTTCTACCAAACAAGGTGCAAGTTTTTGGAAAGAAATGTGGAACCTAAAGCTACTACCTAAGGTAAATATTTTTTTTATGGAAATGTTCCTTAGATATCATCCCAGTGGCGACAAATTTGAGAAGAAGACATATCCCATGTGATATATATTGTGCAAGATGTAGAAAGTGTGAAGAAACGGTAATGCATGTCCTCAAGGAGGGTGATTACAGTAGAATGGTTTGCATCTTGACTCTGTTGGGTCTAAGAATAGATGCATTTTCTTCTGGGACATTTGTTCAATTGGTTAGGCAAGCCATGGAATCAGCTAAAAAATAAAAGGATCAAACAGAAATTATGAATCTCTTTTCATTAATATGTTGGTACCTATGGACAAGCCAAAACGAGTTGATTTACCAGCACATAAGATCCAATCCTTTATCATGCGTTCAAAGGATTACAACGGTAGCGAATGAGATAAAGGAAGCAAGGGGGAATTTACCTTAATCAAAGGGGTTAAGGGAAGGACGGGATGAATTTATTGAACTGAGAAAATTTCTAGCTCAAGAGGTTCAGGTAGCTATTCATTTTGTTGCAGCTTGGAATGCACAGTCGAGAGACGGTGCTGTGGGTGTGTGGTAAGGGATCATTGGGGAAAGTTCATAACAGGGTTTTGTGCAACAACTGGTCCATTATCTAGTGCAAATGTAGCGGAAGCTTTGGCAGCTAGAGAAGCTCTACAATTTGCAATAAACCATCACTTTACGAGCATTTGTCTGGTTGAAGATTCAAAAAAGTATCATCGACTCTTTGAAACAGATTCAATTCCTACAAAGGAGAGTAGTACATTTGTGTTAGATTGTATTCAGATTTCTGTTCAGATGCAACAACATCGTTTTATCCACATACCTAGGAAGGATAATAGGCAGCACATCTCATGGCAAGAAAGATGTTCTTAGAACAAATGAACATAAGTTGGTTCAATATGTCATCTTTTTGGTTGGCATCAGTTTTAGAACAGGATTATCAAATGTTTCAATGTACTAAAAGTTTTAATAGTTGAATATATTCCAGTTTTTCATCAAAAAAAAAAAAGAATGGAACCATTAACTTATATGCTCTGTTCTTCTCCTTGGTGAGCACATCCTTCGAGGTGTCTTCTTTATAAGAGTAATTTCAAAGGATTAGAAAAAGCAAAAGAAGGAGAAGCTCAAAGGGCATTGCACACTCTACAAAAAGATGCTAGGAAAGCAGTAAAAAAACCCAAAACATGCAAGTCTCTCTGTTAGTTGAAGATGGCCATCATCAATCTTTCTCTCTCTTTCTGCCTCTTCATCCTTTTTTTCCATCTCAGCTGATCAGATGATGGTGTTTAAAGTGGAAGATTGTTAAGAAGCTTGGTTGGGATGCTCCCAAGAATCAGAGTGCCAGTTAAGATAGTTGAATAAATATGGAGCTCAAGCCAAAGGGTTTTGTTACAAGCCGCCAGCCTCATCCTCTTTCTTCTTATTATACATGTGCGAATACCTGCTAGGTCTCAGACGATTCCTATTATTGTCTGACGACTCTGTAACTACCTATATATTGTCTCTCTATCTCACACTCTGTCACATGCACACTCACACACATGTAGTTCCATTCCATAGGGTTCATCAATGGAGAAGTTGGGGACATTAGTAAAATAAAAAATGATGGCTTTGTTTGTATTTGTCTTAGCTAGCCAATACGGGTCTGCCACTGTGGATGCTTGGGTTGGGTGCGGATCGGTTTTCGAGCCGACATGAATCGATTGCGAGCCTTACTCTTCCACCAGAGAGTCCTGGATGAGCAGTTTGTTTTCGAGGTCGTTAACATCTTCTTCCACGAGTCTGAGAAGCTTTCAAGGAACCTACGAAGAATCTTGTAATTCCCTTCATCTCTTTGCTCATCTTAACACTCAAATTCAATGTTGTTTTCATTGTTTTTGTGTTCTTTTTTTTTTCTTCTTGTTTTTATTTGTCGTGTGATCTGAGTTTAGTTGATATGGGTATATTTGTTTATGGGATAGTTCTGATAGAGTTTTGGGGCTACAAGAAGATGGGAATTCATTTGAATCAGTTATAGGACTACACAATTATTTTTGTGTGTTTTGATTCTAATTTTGTGTTCCGATCTTTTGATCAACTGTGTTTGATGTTAAGAGAACTTTTTTTTTATCTTCAATGCGATGGTTATGAAACTCTGCTTCAAACGAAAAAAGGAAGAGTATAGTAGGTTCAAAGCATGGCCTTAGTACGACGAATGGAGAGGTAGTGTCCTACTTGAGATTGTTATACATTTGTTGGTGGAAAAATTTTCTATCTCTGCCCGCTCATCCGGTAAATTATTTTATCATGAATGTTCATAAGAGATAAATGCTCATCCAATTATTTAAACCATGCTTTGCTTCTGTGATTTCATTCCCCTTGTTTTAGATTCTAATTCAGACCCACCTTTTCTTTTTGATGGAATTGCAAGGTTCGCTGATGTTTACTATATGGGTCTGTTACATCATATTGGAATTTTGATTTTTTTTTTAAGTATATTTCTCTTCTTTCTTTGTGTGATTAGGTGTTATTACTTCAAGATCGAAATTGTATAGTGTTCAGAATTACATGGAAGCCTTTCAAAGAGGATGCTAGAATTTTCATGCTAGAACTTGATTTTTTTTTTTTATGTATATTTCTCTTCTTGCTTTGTGTGATTAGGTCTATTACTTCAAGATCGAAATTGTACAGTGTTCAGAATTACATGGGAGCCTTTCAAAGAGGATGCTAGAATTTTCATGTTAGAACATGAAGCCCAATGTAGTGGCTAAAAGTTTTAAGCAAATATTTTAAGCCACGCAAACTTATTGTCCTTACATACTACCATAGAGAGGCACACTGTGATAAGGATTTTATTTCTTAATCCTTTAACATAAGGTATTGTGATAGTTTTTACAGGAAGCAGAAGGTATTGTGATAGCAAAACCAATGCTTGGCCATTCCATGCTAAATTAAGAATGGGACAGTATGCTTGAAGAATGTGAACTTTTTCAAGATTCGATTGCTTCTCATGATGTAATTTTCCTATTGACTGATACAAGGGAAACTTGAAGGCTTCCAACAGTTCTTTGTGCACATACTAACAAGGTTCATCTCTTTAAACTTTATATTTTTTTATCATGATTATTATTAGTATTGAGATTTTTATAATTATTTTATTATTTAAAAGGAGCAGCCCTTCATCATACCAATTTCCTTTCTTTGGTGACTAGCAAAGAATTTAAAAAGTTGTGTTTCGGAGACAGAAAAAATAAAAGAAACTTTTAGTTCTTAAGCCCACGTACAATGCACGTGCACTATTACTAGTACTAATAAAAGTTGAACCAATTTTTTAAGATCGTGGAATTAACGCATTTTCATGGTTTGTTTTTTTACTAATTTATCTTTTTTAACTATAACAAGTTTCAAATTTTTTAACTGTCATTTGAGTAATATAATATTTAACAATTGTTATATTCTTCTTTTCATTAAAAATTTTAGAAAAAAATTCTTTGATTTTTTAAATATCATTTGATTGACTAAATTACCCCTTTATGTTTCTATATACAATCTACAAATACATCTAAGCACATTTTTTAATAAAGGTTACCTTAGGCATACTTTATCTAGACCCATTAATAAATTTAGTAGTTAATGATATTAGAACTGAACGTGGTCTTTACATTGCTCTTGAATCTATAAAGCTCTTGAATCTAAAAGTCTCTTCAATAGTTTAATAAATATACACGCTTCCAAATAGGTCTTTATATTGCTCAGGGAGATGAAACGTGGACTAAGCTGACTATTGCCGAACAAAAATAGCCGATATTTGGTATCGGGCTGTAATAAAGCTCATGAGATGATTCAGCGACACTGTTTCGTACTTTTCCTTCCTTGTTTTTTTGTTCTTCATTTATTGCTATTAGAAATCAAAGATTGAGTTGTTATTGGAAAATGAGAGGTCAAGTTATTATTTTTGGCAATTCAGGTAATTCTTTCATTTATTGATTTCCTTTCGTGTAATGACCTAAAACTCTTAAGAATTTATTCCCTTTATTTTGTGTTATGTTTGAGTTAATTTAATTAATTGTTTATACATATAGTTGAGTTTAATTAGATTAGGGCAATTTAGTGATTAATGTGTGGGACCCTAGAGTAATTAAGTTATCACTTTGGGGTTAAGTTGTAATTTAATATTGGTTGGATTTGTTCAACGCACAAGAGTGCGTTGAATGAGTCTCTTGAGAGT